>APFE030720885.1:7195-76823 GCA_000404065.3 Pinus taeda | reverse complement strand
GATGCATTTTCATGGACTCCAGAAGCAACAAAGGCCTTCGAACATCTTAAAGAGGCAATGTGCCAAGCACCTGTCTTAGCTACACCGAACTTCACAAAAAACCTTTATTGTGGAATGTGATGCTTCAGGAAATGGAATTGGTGTTGTTTTAATGCAAGATGAAAGACCCATTGCTTTTGAAAGTCGTCCAATCAGGGAAAGTTTTTACACAAAGCTATTTATGAGAAGGAAATGTTGGCAATACTCCATGCACTTAAGAAATGGCGACCCTACCTAATGGGAAGACACTTCAAGGTAAAAACGGATCAGGATAGCCTTAAATACTTTTTAGAACAAAGATTATCCTCTGTAGAGCAACAAAAGTGGGTCACAAAGATGTTGGGTTATGACTTTAAACTCATCTACAAAAAAGGGAAGCAAAATGTGGTGGCAGATGCACTCTCAAGAAAGGATGAGGATGTGGAAGCATTGTTCTGTGCCATTTCTATTATCCAACCAGATTGGATAAATGAAGCAAGGGAGGAATGGAAGAATGACGAAGAAGTGTGGGCACTTATTCGAAAGTTACAACAAGATTCCAGTAGGTCTGATACATTTAGCTGGAACAATGATTCATTATGGTACAAAGATCGCTTATACCTCTTTAAGAATTCCCAGATAAAACAAAATATTTTTATGGAATTGCACACTTCTCCCTTAGGAGGGCACTTAGGATTTTTAAAAACTTACCACAGGGTTAAGAAGGATTTTTTTTGGGATGGCCTAAAATCAAATATTCAAAAGTTTGTGGCGGAATGTTTGGTTTGCCAACAAATAAAGTTGAAACAATTAAGACACCGGGTCTATTACAACATTTATCCATTCCAAGCCAACGTTGGGAGGAGGTTTCAATGGATTTTATCACAGGTTTATCCAAGTCTGAGGGAAAGAGTGTCATCATGGTGGTAGTTGACAAACTTACCAAGTATGCACACTTTTGTGCATTATGACATCCATTTAAAGCCAATACAGTTTCTACTGCATTTATGGAAACAATTCAAAAGCTACATGGAAACCCAAACATTATTGTAAGTGACAGAGATCCCATTTTCATTGGAAATTTTTGGATAGAATTATTTTCTTTTCTTTGTACTCAGTTAGCTCATAGCTCATCTTAGCATCCTCAATCTAATGGGAAAACTGAGATAGTAAACAAATTTTTGGAAGGATATCTTTGTTTCTTTGTATTTGATAAATAGACACAATGGGTCAAATGGTTGCCTCTGGCTGAATGGTGGTATAACACTTCCTTTGATACTACAGCAAAAATGACCCCATTTATGGCACTTTATGGATATCAGCCACCATCCATCACATCATATTTAAGAGAGAATTCTAAGTTTAAAGCAGTGGAAAATCACATCAAGTATCAATAACAAGTTCTTAAAAGCTTAAAGGATAACCTCGTGTTGACGCAGAATAGAATGAAACAATAGGTAGATCAATATCACAACGAAGGAATTTTTGATGTAGGTAACTGGGTATTCCTACTGCTACAACCATATAAACAAATGTCCCTTAAGCAAGCTAAGAAGGATAATAAATTATCACCAAAGTATTATGGTCCTTACAAGGTGTTGCAAAAGATTGGTACTATGGCATACAAATTAGAGCTTCCTGCAGCTTCTCGAGTACACCTATTTTTCCATATTTCATTTTTAAAGAAGGTTATAGGCGACACGCTCCCAGTTCAAACAATATTGCAAAAACTTGACAAGGAAGGAAAAATTATATTGGAACCAAAAGAAGTCACAGAAAGAAGAACTCGACAGCTACAAAATCAATAAGTTTCGGAGTATCTCATCAAGTGGAAGAATTTATCCACTGAAGATTCCACATGGGAGGATGTGAATTCTATACAGAAGCATCCAGAACTACTCAAGCGTTGATGACAACACTTTTTTGAAGGAGAGGGACATGTTGGATCCCTATAATACTAGTGATTCCCCCATTATTATTGTAGTTGTATCCCTTATACATATTGTTGTGCCCCTATTGTCCCCATATTGTTATTACTATGCCCCATAGAATCCCTCTATTGTTATTTTTGTGCCTTTATATTATTATTGTTAGGCTGGCTTGGTTATATTGTGACCCCTTAGATTCCTATATATAGAAAGGAGGTTTTGTCATTTGAATCATCCAAGAATTGTTCATTTGTGTAATGTAAAGGAGGTTTCCCCCTCAAACAGGCCGAATTCTAAGGCGTTGGTCTATCTTCTCTATCTTTTTGTGAGCTGGTTTCATAACAGAGGATATTCTACCCAAGGTTCTAGGGTTTGGAATTAATCAATAGAAACTTCAATAAGAGGAATTCACTAAAGGGTTTTCCTCTCAAGAGAAGAGAGGTTTTGGCCCTAGAAGAGAGCGAACATCTTGTGTTCCTGCTCTTATGTTTTGGTAGTCGTTTTATGAAGTACACGCACATGCATTAATAATAAGATGAATAAGATTAAGATAACAAGAAAAGTAAAAGGACTTCACAAATTGTTATGAAGAAACGAAGAATCACACTACACCTAATTTTCTGTAGATTCTTCAACATGGTATCAAAGGTAAGGTGACACATCAAGGAAAGGACAACTCAAGTACACTCATCAAGCAGAAGCATCTACAAGGTTGAAGCACAAATCCTAGAAGTCTCAATCACTTCAAGGACAATAAGGGTCTACAATCTATCATTCATCAAGGGGGTCTACATAGCAAGAAGAAGAGCCTTACATAAAGGCACCTACAAAGAAGAGAAGGTTAAAGAAGGACCTACATCAAGCTACAAGTCATCAAGAAAATCTCATCATCAAGCAAGTCCACTTGGAGAAGGAAAATTGAAGAACATCAAAATCCAAGGAAGACAAGCCATTAGGCCTTCAAGGAGGAAGAAAATCCATTACATCTCAAAACCTATCAAGTAAGTACATGTCCCCTTCTGAATACAAATCAATGTCCTTTTTCAAGGAAAGCAATAAATTGATAGGTACCAATAACTTTCTTGTATGGAAGAAGAGGATTGGTCTACTTCTCAAGGAGAATAAACTCCTAGAACATGTCAAAGGGAATATCACTATCCATGCTAAGGAATAAATTCAAGCCTTAGACAAGTACAATAAGGATGAGATAAGAGATCAAAGGATTTTGATAGAATTAATCAAAGACTTTCTCATTCCCTATGTCTCCAAATTTGAGGCATCGAAAGAAATTTATGATAAGCTAGTAGAGCTATGCTCGATCTCCGCTACGAGAGAAATAATATCTCAAAGGAATGACTTATATAAGATGAAGATAAAAAAGGAAGGAATAGGTCCCTACTTCATGAAAATCTATCAAATGAGATATCACCTTCAAGATCTTTGGGAATTCATGTTTGAAATAGAGATGAAAACTTTATTACTCGATGCTCTACCTGATGATTGGGGAAACTTCACATCAAGCATATATTCCAAGAAGGAAGCAACCACTCTCTGTGAAATGTGGTCTCTATGCAGGACAGAGGAAACCATACTTAAAGCAAAGGAATATGTGGGATCAAAGGAGCAAGCATTTGCTTCCATGGCCAAGAGAAAGGGAAAATTTTTCAAATTTGGTCCACCAAGAACAAACAACAAAGACATGTCCAAAATCCAATGTTTTGGATTCCAAGAATATGGACATTACAAAACGAATTTTCCTAAGCTTAAGAAGGACAACAACAACAAAAAAAAGAGGGAAGAAGCTCACATAACTAAAGAGGTGAAAGAAGGAGGGAAGAGGCAAAATAAGGAAGATCCTCCAGACCTCTACTATGACCAGGTGAAACTCTTTTCTTCAAGTCTTCTTTCAAAGTTTGAGTAGTATAGGAGCATGTAGGAATAGAAAAAAATTGCATGGCTAGAAACATCCTCTAGAATATAGAAGCATGATGTGCATAGAGTTCTAGATACTATGAAGATGTATCATTTATAATAAGAATAAGAATGCATGGGTAGACGTATCTTCTAGAATATAAGAGCATGAAAAGATATAGCTCAAGGTATTCATGTAGAAGAAGCATACCTAAAAGAGGACCTCATCCATGAGAAAATAAAAATTGATCATGATTAAGAATCTTAGAAGACCTCCATCATAAAAATAAAAGTAAACACTTGAAAGATAAGGGTTTTTAAGATCCTATGATGGAATCTTCAAAGGAAGGTTCACGAACCAAAGCAGAAGTATCATTGATGGGATTCAAGAAAAGGATGATATGCAGGTAGGCTAAGATGAAGTAAGAAGGGCCAAACCAAGAAGCTTAGATGATCAAAGGAGAATCAAGATGAGTCATGTTAAGTTAAGTCATGTTATTATTTGTATATTATTGAGTCATGGGAATAGTTCTATAACATGATCAAGTATGAAAGAATCTCTTTCACCAATGACATGATCGAAGGCATGTACTACATTGCAATGAAGGTCAACAAAATAATATGCTCACAAAGAAGTATAAGATTTATGACTACGAGGCAAGAAGAAATTTTTACTAGTCCAAGAATCAAGCAAGGAAGAAATGCTCTCATAAGAAGAATAAGATGGTTGACATATCTATCTAAGGAGAAGAAAATGAATAAAGAGATCAAGCATGTGAAGAACACCATGATCACAAAGAATCTTTATCTGACAAGACACCTTAAAGCTATCTCCCAAAAGAAGGAAGGAAAACTCTAACAAAGAAAGGAAGGAACCTTGACACATATGAAGGCCTTGGAGATATAAAAGATGCAGATAATGGATTCCACTCTACGAAGATGTCATGAGGAATAAGCCATCCATCAAAATAAAAAGCTATGTTGAAGAAATATTAGGATGAAGTTGTGATGGCTACTACGTTGAAACATGTAAACAAGCAAGTACAATGAAGAATCCATGAGAAGAATGTTCCAAAGCATGGACAAGATGACAAAGAAGTAGCCAAGATGACAAGAAAATCAGATGAATGACGAGAAATCCACTTTCCACGAAGGAAATAATGACATGAAAAACCAGGAAGGAAAGTTATCAAAGTATGGTGCCCCACCTAGAAGAAGTTTGAACAAGGACTCCATGACATCAAAGAAAGGAAGGAGATCCAGAAGGTGAAGGACCCATGAAGAAGAAGTTATTGATGAATGAAAAATTCCCTAGTTAAGAGGGATCACCCATGATTACAAAGGAGTGACAATTATGTTTTTCCATCTCATGGGTCATGCACTACACGAGGACCAATAACCAGAAGTCTAGATGAAGGCCATGAATGAAAATGAAGACACAAGATAGACACAAAATTCTTGTGTTCACTTGGGAAGAAGTAAAGGGAGGATTTGGTAAGCATCTGCCATCCAATACTCTTTGAGGATGTGTAGGGCATCCAAGACAAGAGTAGGCAAGAGGACTGATATTCTTTGAGGGTTGGGAAACCAAGATAAGAATAGTCCTAGAAGGTCATACTCAAAGAACAGCTGGGTGGGTATGTACCTTTAGAGACAATGATGAAGGTGTCTATAAATCATTGGTCTCACCAGCATTATAGCTCATGGTCTCATGAAGAGATGGAGTTGTTAGTTAAGGCCTTGCACTATGATAATGTCGATGGATATGATGCTATAACAGTTGGATTGCTAATCTGATTTCTCTTATGTGAATTCTTCAAAGATTGATAATAGCCAAACACCTTGTAATGTTGTATGAATACCTCCCTAGTTAAGAGCGAGTGTTGAAGGAAATGTAACTAGGTTCAGTCTTCATAAATGTACCTTTTATATTTGTACTTATTCAAGAAAAGAAATATTACTTTTATAATATATGTCAATGAGTTTCTTGCTCATTTGAATAGGTCTACTACTAGTTAAAGTTCTATAGGGGAGTCAAATAGTCAAAACGAAATGTTGAAGGCCTTAATGGCATGTTACACCTCATATGTGTATGTATTATGGTAAATATAATACCTCCAAGCGAAGTTAAAAGCATCCTCCAAGAAATGACATCCTAAAAAGAAGTAATATGAAGCATAAAAGTCAAGTTGGCCTCAAGTTATCTTGTCAACCTCAAGTTAGCCTAAAACACGTAGAAGACACCTATATATTACGGTCATTACAACACTCACATAGAAGACATTCACATCTTTTAAATTAGTGCCGAAAATGAGGAATAAAAAGGGTGATCAGGTGACCAGAAAGGGAGCCTCTAGTGCAGCGTATAAGGAGGAGTCTAGGCCAATGTTGAGAGGACTATTTTCTAGGGTAGAAAATAGTTAACGTGTGAGAAATAGAGCCTCTTCTTGCGGTCATTACATCAATATCATCACAGTCAAATAAAATCATTGGATGGGCAACCTAAGTAGGCCTATAAGGCCCCTCACTCAAGCATAAAAGGAGCCCTCTCAAGCAAAGAAGAGGTCTAAATCAAAAAGAAAATATTCAAATGTTCAAATGTAAAGAGGTTGCCTCTGCTATCATAACAACCCTTCCATTATAGTGTTACAAGTTCATTGATTGGTGAACAAAATAAAGGAATCATCATAGGAAAAGGGTCTCATCAAAGGTATGTCCTCTAGTGCAAGTGCAACAAGGTTAACTAATAGGTTGAAAGAAGAATGAAGCGTCTGAAGGAGGAGGACGAAGTGCTGGGGAACAAAGTGCCAGAAGAAGGATGCTTATGTGTCGAGCAACAAAGTGCAGAAAGGAGAAAGGGCTTGACTTGTGCTTGGAGGATATTCTATTCAAGGTTCTAAGGTTTGACATTGATCAAGAGAAGCTTCAATAAGAGGAATTAACTGAAGGGTTTTCCTCTCAAGAGAAGAGAGGTTTTGGCCCTGGCATAGAGCCAACATCTTGTGTTCTTTTTTGTATGTTTTGGTAGTTGTTTGATGAAGTACAAAAACATGCATTAATAAAAAGAATAATAAGATTAAGCTAACAAGAAAAGTAAAAATACTTCACAAATTCTTATCAAGCAACAAACAATTATGCTACACCTAATTTTCCCTATATGTGTCAACATGGGTTAGAGGGTGGGTGGCCAGGTTCCCCTTCGTTGCGCTCGGCGCAGCAAGGGGGTCACAGTGGGTGCAACTGCCCCCCTGTCAAAGGGCTTGCAGGGTGGCAGTAGCCCCCATGCACAGGGTCCAGGGCAATGCCACGAAAAAATTGTTTTGGACCCTATATTAGGTGGGCGGACCTACCTATTGTTTTGTGCATGGATTTCACACATGGTTTTGGGCATGATGGTTTTATGACCATGGTATTTTGTAGATTTGGTCAAGGGAAATACAATTATGTTCTAATCCAGATTTAATGCATTGTGGTTTATGGATGCTTCATCATTTATATATATGTATTGTAACATTGAAAGGAATATAATGAATAATCAATCTAGTAGTCATGGATTTTGGATCGAGGGGAAAATCTTTTTGTATATCTGTTTTATCTTTTATGGTCTCTTCATTGTTTATTTTATGTTTTCGGAATTCATATGCAGGTAATTTTTGTGCAGGATTAAAACCTACATTTAAGAACCGACATGGATAACCATTAATAAAAACCACTAAGTTAGTAGATGATGCACAACCCATAAGCTAATTCATTATTTCCATATTTAATATGGTTTTAAGTAGCACCAAGTGAAGATAAGTCTAATTGACCTTAACATATGTGTTCACTAAGTCAAACTTCAAAACCTTTGCAGGGGTATTTTTCAAATTTAGTTAACAAAGGCCCTCTTATACACAACTATCAATATTCAAGATCTATATATTGTTTATGAAACCAAATTATTTGTTTGATATATTGTTAGATACAAAAACAATTTAAATTGTTAGTAAGAATTTGTTTAATCATTTTATGTGGTATTAAATAATGGCATCACCCAATTTTTACCAAAAAAATAACGTTTATCTTTGCTAGGATAAGATCCAAGAGAGTACCACTAAGATCCCCTGAGACTCTACTAGATAAACTATATTCCCTACCTACATTTAAGATATAACCAATGAATATATTAAAAAACGCAAAATAAAAAATTGATTACTCAGCTATCAAGTCTCAATAATTCCTCCTTTTAAAAACCTATAATAATTTCTCCAATTCCTCTTTTATGTATAGAGCTCCAACCCCATATTTTGAGACCTAATCAAAGAAGAAAGGGAAATACTTGATTACGCTCAACTCTTCCATAATATTACTTTTGGAGGTTTCCTAAAATAAGCCTTCAAAATATGAATGTTATACATCCATTATCTCCTTCAATGATTTAATCATGGATACATCTAGTAAATGAAACTCTTGAATGGTGTTACCATCTCATTTAGTGATTTAAGCAAATATACATCTAGCGTTGCAAATTTATGGAAGTATTTCATATTATTATCTCCCACTTCAATCCAATTCACTTGATCCTTCAACAACCAATTTAACTCCTTTGTAGGTTTTAACGTTGTAAAGGTAATTTTTGCAAATAGATTCTTAATGAATATAGAAAAGTTGAAATTGTGCACACAAACACACTAGAAAATAGTCATTTTATTTTTGTTGGTTAGGGAATGTGAGTCTTGAAATGATTTCCATGCTTAACAAGGGCTTGATTGGCCATAACCCAAGGGCATATAAGACATCACAATTACCTAGGGATAAGAGTCGACATGGGTGATAGCAACCCTTAGCATGGACGATTTTTTTCCCATGCGATTTTGTATCATTGAAATTTTCACCACAGAGTTCCTTAACAAAACTCCCTATCGGCCTCTATTCTACACCCCATGGAAGTATCATGTATTTACAATAAAAAACCAAATAAGGAAATCTAGAAATAATTTTCAATATATTCTATTTATAAATGTCACAATACAACATATATATCTTGAGACATCCATGAATCACCAATCCATTTTCCATAGAATGTAATACAACCATAGTTCCTTAATTGGAATTACAAAATCATAGGCTGGACCACCATGTGCAAAAATGTTGCTAAAAGAGAAATTTGTGTGTTGAAAACCACCATACATAAACTCAAAAAGCCACCCTTTTTTTGTTGTATTGATTCTTAGCCCGAAACCTCATGCCTGGGGCCTTCTACTCCCCTATAAATCCTTAAGTGGGGCTTCGCACAAACCTCATGTCTCTATTGCGGTGCACAGAAAAATGTACATCATTTGGGGATAATTGTGCAAATAATATAACAAATATCCATCATTCTACCAGTTATTGTTACCCCTAGATACAGGAGGTGAAAAGAATACATAGTCAAAAATCCATGGAAATAATGAATTTTGTTTGTCTACAACAACAAAAATTCTTAGTCTCATATATTTTTTTAGCTATTCTATAACATTCTTCAAAGTTTCTACCTTTACCATTACACCTTCTTGTCTTTAATTCAAAATGTTGAAAATCGATGTTGGACATGAATATGCTTAGTCTTAAAATGAAAAGTTGGGTTCATTTCTACGAAGGTTGCACTTTTATTATCATAATATATCCTTATATCTTGATGTAACAACCCAATATCAAAACACAATCTCTATAACCATATTGCTTCCTAGGTCACATGATTGGCTACCATGTATTCATTTTGTATGGTTGAGAATCCCACTGCATACTATCTCTTTTTCATCCCATTGGTTTCTCCTCCAAAAATGTTAAACAAATACCCACTTTTCTATTGTCTTTTATACATATCTATAGCCTAGTCTACATTAATAAATCCATATATCTTGAACACTCTATCCAATCGTTGTCTACATTAGGAGCACAATCCATAATTGGTAGCACCATGCAGATACCTAGAAACACTCTTTACTATTGTCTAATGCCACTTCCCTCATCTTGACATATACCTACTCAGTAGTCATACTGCATGTGCAATATCTAGTCTAGTAGAAACCATTGGATACATTAAGCTTCAACTTGCACATTTGCGTATGGAACATAACATATATTGCCTTTCTCTTATTGTGTCTAAGTATATTTTTGTGTAGATAACTTTATACCTAAATTACTAAGAACCTTTAGGGATTTACGTTTTTTCATATTAAACGTTTGTAATATTTCCTTGATGTACTTTGTCTCATTTAACCATAATTTCATGTTTTCCAAATATCTTTTAATTTTCATGTTGAAAATGGAAATTATAGCACCAATATCCTTCATGAAAAATTCATAGGGAAATTGAGTTTTTCTTCCTAAGTCATCTCCTTATCATTTCCAATCACCAACATATCATCCATAAAGAAGACTAAATAAAAAATATCAACACCAACTAATTTCAAATACACATAGTGATCTACTTTGTCTTAAATCACATATGGACATTCTTAGCTCCACATCAATTATTTATTTTCCTTCACCACAAATCCTTATGGTTGATTCATCTAGATTTCTTATTTTATATCGCCATATTGTAAGGCTTCCTTAACATCATTTTTTCTACTTAAATATTAAAAGCATCAACAATAGATAAAATTAATAGAATAATATAAATTAACTTGGAAAAACAAGAAAAAAAAATCACTAAATTCAAATCCTCTACATAGAAATAACCTTTTTCTACTAACTGAGTTTTGTATTTCTCCCCTTATATTTTTGCATTCAATTTCTTCTTAAACACCCCTTTGTTTCCAATTAGATTTCCACCATTTAATATCTCCACTTAGCACTAGAACTTAAGCCTCACGTTTTTCCAAGACTGCCATTTCTTCAACTATAGACCTTTTCCATAACTTTCAATCTTTTGAATTCACTTCCTCTCTAACAATCCAAGGATCATCATCAAGGGAAATGTCAGGGGAAATTTTTTGCTAATTGTCCATTTTTTGGACATTTATGAAAAACTATTTAGTCATCTAGTTGAAATTCAACAACTTTTTACATACATATCATTAAAAGGATGATATTCACAAAAAAATTTCCAATTTTAATAGTAAATTACATGTTCTTTATCGAATATTCAACTACATTATATACTTACTACCTTACAAAACAAAATAGTTTCCTATGAAAGTAAACATATCCATCGTATTTGAATCCTTAAAAAATATCTCGATCATCATCACTAATAGTGTCTCAATAAAATATCTTTATTCCGCTAAATCAGTGAAACACAAATCCACGAAATCCATGAAACACAAATCCATTTTCCCTAGAGTATAATATAACTGTAGTTCCTTAATGGAAATAAAAAAGCCATGGCATAAATTAGAATGCACTAAAAGATTGCTAAAAGCGAAAACAATGCATTGAAAGCCATAAAAAATCAATGCAAAAAATGACCCAATTTTATTTTGGGGCTAAGGGGGAGCAGGGGCATAGATGCTCTTCATCCTTGCCCCTAACCCCTCCTTATCCTTCTATTCACCTGACCCCAACCCGCTCCTCTCTCTCCCCCGCCCATTAATCCCGAGGCAACATACGATAAGTCGGGAGTACAAATAATATAACATGTGTCCAACATTCTCCATTGGAAAAATATAAGCCTTATACTATATAAAAAATCTAGTAATGGATTGTTGTTCATTAAAGAAGAAAAACATGTTACACTCGTTGTTTCAAAACACGTCGGCCAAAAATTACTCTTATGTGATTTCTATTTTCTTAAAACATGTTACGTTATTCTGAAATATCCTACCAATCTTGTCTTTACTGCTTACTAGCTCTACATGGTTTTCAACTTTTTGTCAATGATCCCACTCAATAATTAACTTTTTCATCAATCTTAAATTGGCTAGCAACTAAGAAGATATTGAATAATCTTAATGAGGATTTAATGGTATATAATGATCTAACACCAACCTTCTATACTCTTCCAGAAACCAACTAAGCTTGAATTTGAATGAACCCATAGGTTTCTCACTCTCCTTTGGCAAATTCAGTAAACAAGGATTATGATCAAATTCATGAATCTCTAGTATCAAAGGTTGGAATTTACCACATCCTTGCAAAAGATTCTTAGCCACTAAATTTTTTTTCCAAGTATTTAGATACACCTACTTCTCCTCTATCACTGTTTTTCATGTTGGAGTCAATAGAGTAGGTTCAATATCCACCAATCTCAAAGCTTTGAATAAATACACAAAAAGGTTCCAACAACGTCCATTTATCAAATGTAAAACCACAAAAATGACCCCTAATTTCATTGTACATATCACTTTTAAGCTGGTAAGCCCAAAAATATTTTGGGGTCTACATACCAATATACATATGTGTTTTATTTTATCTAATGTTCCTATTTATATGTGTTTGTTCTATTTGAACTAATGTTCCTATTTGTATGTGTTTTGAGATTAGATTGCCTGCATGATTTCAAGTCAACAGACCTAGTTCTGTAAATATATAATGACATGCATCCCATTCATATATAATGACATGCATCCCATTCCCTATATATGGATAAGGTATATGGATAAGGATTCCCCACATGGATTGGGTTAGACCATTTCACTAGTTCCCCTATAGCAGTTTATTTATATGTCACAATATCATCTTAATCATGAAAAGGCCCTCTTGTTGTAGGAAGATATGTTCATCAGATGTGATCCTTAATCATAGTAAACTCTAGGCCATTTCAGGCCGTCTTTCCATTTCTTCCCTTCTTCTTCCTCACTCCCGGGCCATGCCTTGCGGGCATAGGGAAGTTTTCCCAAGTTCTATCATCATGAAAGCTTGTATTTTTTATGCCAAAACTCAATAACATTGTCTTTTCAATTTCAATCGTTTCTAATATACATTTATATTGATGATCAATCGAATTTTTAAAATTAAATTGAAATAATTTAGATTGTGTATGTAGTTTTAAAACCATCTCATCGATTTGATTCTTTTAATTATCGTTTCTTCTAAACTTTATGAAAAGCAATTTGAATATTGAAGAAAATGACCGAAAGTTTTAGTTTTCGAATAATTTCATCAGAATCACAGGAATTTAGATTTAAAGGAGCGTGCAATGAATCGACAAAAGGGGCCAAGGAACAATGGAACTCAATGTTTTTTAATGTTGTTAAGAACAAAAGTCCCAATGAGTAAAAGCTCTGATAGTGTAATACTGGAAGAAGAGAAGGATGAGTTGGCCAACACTACTAATCGCTCTGAGCTTTAGAAAGTGGGAAGTCAAACAATTAAGAGGAAAGTGATAGGCACACCCACTAAGCAGCAAGAGAGGCACATTCGGGTAGAGAATTACTTGGGCATAAGATAGCACTAATATCTCCAAAGAAGGGGGCACCGAGCCTCAAAAATGCAAAAAAATATTGAATAAAATTGGGGCTAACGCAAATAAATGGTTCAATCCTCGGGCACTATTGGTAATTAGAGAAATCTTTCCCGCTCTTGCACTGACGCATTCTTCCGCAGTAGTTCCTTGTACTTCTACCTTGCAAGTGGGCCGCTACTAAGGCTGAAATATACTTGGAACCAAACATACAGTCTACATCATGGTCCTCCGTAACTTGTCTGGAAACAAGACCTCATTTTAGTAATGCGGTCTTAGTAATTCCATGAGCATTCGTAGTATAGATGGGATCATGTCGATCTTGGTAGGCAGTACATGAGGAGAAACCTTGTCGAAGATGCTTCAAGGCTACAAGGGAGGTTCATCTGTCAAGTCAAGACATTTGGAGGCCAAAGAATCTACTACAGTGTTGTGCGAATGAACCTCATAGTAAAAAGCCTACCAACTTAATCAATTTGAATGAGATGTATTTAAAATGATCGATTTTACTTGAATCATTATTTTGCAACGACATATTTATATAATTCGATTTGCAATTTTAAATGATGTTGGGAGGGTTGGAATTAGCGAAGGAATACATCTTTGATTTATTAGAATTAGAATTTTATATTGTAATTAATTATATTTTAAATATTATAGTATAATATATATATATATAATATATATATATATATGATTATATATATTATATATATATATATATATATATATATATATATATTTGAAATTATTATTTTTTAAAATTATATTCTTAACACTTTTATAATAATTAAATAATTTCTATTTTCTTTTAGTATTTATTAAAGTCTTATTGTGTGGAGAAGATTTTGTTATGTTGTTTGAATTTCCCCATCTCTTTTATAAAACATGTTATGCATGCATGAGAGAGAGAAAAAACAATCAAATGTGTTTTGTAATGTATTAGAACAAATTTCATCACTATAAAATCTTCAAAATGATTCAATATACATAAAAAAGGAGGATTATATTCTCTCACATGGCAAGATCTCTAGGTTCAACAACATGTGGCCTCGGGTGCACAAGTGACATAATCTTTTCTAGAGAAAACAATGTTATGTGTCTATATGCAAGTGGGTTTGGGTTTTTATGCGTTGTTTATATTATTAATAAATTTATTACGTTGAGAGATCCATTTTACAATCAATATAAGGGAAATGTGTAATACTTTACATACTCAACTTATAATTAAAATATATCTCTTTAAAATAAAAATAAAATAATCAATAAAATAAAAACAATATAGATTATGATAAAAAAAATAAAGAAAATCCACATATTTAAGAAACAATAATAAATTGTTAATTTGGCAGGCTTCTATGAAGGAGATATTTTCATTTAAGCTTAGAATTGACATGTGATACTTAAAAAATATTAATAGCCAAAAAATTGATGAAGAAAATACTTCATTACTCTCTCTCTTATATATATACACACATGAATATTTATGTTATTTAATATATCGCAATATTAGTCTTTAGAGTTCACTGGGCAAGTTTGTGTTATGTAAAGTATATGAGTAAATATTTATGGTTAACATTCAAAATAATAAAAAAGTTCTCATTACATCATAATACATTACATACATACATTATAATCATAGCATACATATCATATATATATATAGTATATATATTATAATTATTATTTTGATGCTAACCTTTTAAAATTATTTAATAAACATAATAATACAAATAATTTATAATTTTTCATAAATTGTTATAAATTTATGATTAAGAAATTAAAAGATATAATATTTATTAACAATAATAAATTTATGCCTCCAATAAGGATTATCTTGACATATGTAAAGACACATTAATATCTAAGTGATTCTAAAGTGGTTTTATCATCTACGGATTAGTAACTGGAAATAAAAGTTGATTAAATTAGGAAGACCATAGCTACAACTAAGTATAGTTATTAAAATTGTGTGAACTTGACCCATGTCTTTAAGTGGATAAGCTTCACTATTAAGTTATAGTCAAAATGTGCACTCATGCTTCAATAATGTAAAAGCTATGATGTTATGAGATGATACCTTATTGTCCGGGAACAATTTACAAGAATTATTTTTTAGATTGCATTTTGTTATTTTTATTTGATGTTGGTTGATATGTGTGTTTTTCTTTAGAATGACAATAATATCATGTGTTGTAGAGGCACTAGAAAACGAATTCTCAAGTTTGAAAAAATTGGGTTACTGAATACATACTTTAATTAAGGTCATCATCTCCATGACCCCCTATTAATGAGCTAGATAAATGTGTTCGAGCATAACCTGGGTAAGAATTTAAGAGGTGAAAGAATAGGGTGTGTCTCAGATAGATTTAAGATATCTCATTTGCGGAGAACGAAGGAAGGTAAAAGATATTGGCCTACCTCAAGGCCAATGCGGAAAAGAAATGAAATGAATTCACCGTTAGTTCGGCTGGCATACAAGTGGAAGCTGAATTCGCGATTAAATCGATTAATTCTTCTGTTTTGAGTGTAGTATGAGTACAAATGGTATTGCAGTACCAAATCAATTCATTATATTGAAGGGAAAACATATTTATATTAAATATAAACCAATTCAATGAATCAAATGATAACCTGAGTTCAGTGTTGCTTTGGTTTCTGCTGGAGTGGATCAGGAAGTATGATTCCAAAGAAAGTGAAATTTAATTAAAACAAACACACCAGCAAAACAGGACCATTACTGCGAAACCGAGCAAAATACAAAGAGAAAACAAGGCTTGCCGGCAACGAAAAAAAATAAAAATAAACTAAAGAAAGGGCTACCATCCACAACACTCAACCACAAATATTCAACCAATAGAAATAAAATATTGAAAAAAAAAACCACAAAAATCCGGTCTGGTCCCTTCTTTTCATTGCATGAACTTTAGTTTCAGCTTTTCGGCTTTCTCTGCATCACTTGAAAAAGGGAAACCCATTCCAATCAAATGAAGGATAAACACAGAGGGCTACCATCCATAACACTCAACCACAAATATTCAACCAACAGAAACAAAATATAAAAAAAAAAAACAAAAACAAAAACAAAAACCACAAAAATCCAGGTCCTTCTTTTGATTGTATGAACTCCAGTTTCAGTTTTCCGTCATCACTTGAAAAAAGGAAACCCATTCCAATCCTGTCCAATGAAGGACAAACATAAAACTATAAAACTATATAATTATTGAGAGAAGTTTAATTAGACTACAAATTTGCTTGGAAAATAGTAGAAATTTTTATATGATTTTGGTAAAAATTTGATAGACATTTTGGAAAATGTGGATTATAGTTATTAAATTTTAAAATTTTGAGTGGTAGTGGGTTTTTCTTTTTTACCTAACCACATACAAGGGCTTATATTAATATCTTTTTTGTTTTCTTAAATACATCAACCCCTTTACTCTTTTTTTTTCTTTTCGTTATCCAAGTATCTCTCAAGACTAAGTCCCTCTAAATCCCGAGAATGTGGTCCAATAATTTAGTGGGGAATTTTGATTCCCACAAATTTTGTAGTCCAAATCCAAAGACTATATATGTCTGAGAGCAATTCCAAACACAATTTCTTATAAAAAAAACAATTCAAAAATCAACTCACTATATATATCTGAGAATTACTCTAGACATAACCACTCAAAGTTCAACCGCCCACAAATATGGTTCTGGGTGTAATCAAAACAAGCATACAAGAAAAAGAGAGCAAATACTATAAAATAGAGAAAGAGAAAACAAACAAACCCCAAAACAACAATAACAGAAACAAACAAACAAACAAACAAAAAATTACCATACACAACTTTCACCCACAAATTAAAAAATTCAATCAACTAACAGAAGAAAAATATTCAAAACCACAAAAAGCACGCCCATTCTTTACATTCCATGAGATCTACTTTTTCTGATTTCTTTGGATGACTCATAAAAGATGAACCCATTCTCATCAGATCCCAGGAAGTTTAAACATAAAAATGAGCCCAATTGTAATATTATTTATTATTTATTAACATATAACAACATAAATAAAATTATACGAGTTGTGTCAATATTTGTAAAATTTTATACAGTGTCCATATTTGTAAAAAAAAAATTATCAACATATTAGCATTTCATAGATGTTATTATAGTCATTTTATATCTTTAAGAAAATTGTAAACTCAATTATTATGAGAAAATTAAAAAAACATTAATTATGTGTCAAGGAATGGAAAAATTGAAATCCAATTATTAAAAAAATTAATGATTATGAATTGATGTGATCCAAAAGAGAGGACTATTACAGTATAAATTTTGAGATAATAGAACTCATAATATATATATATATATATATAATATATATATATATATATATATATATAATTAATTAATTTGAATATGAAGGTATCATCTACACAAATAAATATTTATTTAATTTTCTAAAAATAATGATTATGAATTAATATGATCAAAAGAACAGAGAAATGCTACAATATAAATTCTGAGATAATGGAAATTCATAATAGCAATATACATGTTGCATAAATGAAAATTACAAAATTAGTAAAAATAGACACTGACAACACTTTCATCCATTCAAATAACAATAGCGGAATCCAATTAACAATCAAGTATCAATTTATATATAATGTTTCTTTTGTAAACCATAATAGTAGAGATTAATCTAGGTAAAAAAAATAGAAAATTAATCATATTTAACTTTTGAAGTTATAGGTATATTTTTTTAAATCACTCTTATTATTTTAAAAATGAATCTATATAATTTTATACTAATATTAAAAAAATAAATTTTATTAATTAAAATAATATTAATATAAATTATATAATAAAATATATTTAAAAATCACCTATTATAATTATTTATAAAAACAATAAATTTAAAAAACATATATATATATACCCCCAAAGCCATCATGGCTATTGAATAAAAATGTCATGTTCCAGATATAAGTGCAACCTAACCTGTTATGCTAATGATATCCCAAACAAGTTAAATGAATATAGAAAAAATAATGTATACTAATTTTATCATTATTGTTTGGACTTTGACCTAAAATGCTCCAAATTATAATTGTTGTAAATTATAAACATAGACTAGTAACAAAATCTGAGATTACACGGTCAAATCTCTTTATCTCTCGACATTGTGATTGGTGAAGCATGCATCTGAATGATGTGTATTAGTGAATTTTAATAGGTATGAGCGAGTTCTAATATGAGTGAATTCTAATAGGTTTATGTAAATTATATCTAAAAGCTTAGACGAAAGTTGTGAAATTAATTTTTTTTGGTCCAAAAGGAATTAATTAAGTTTTAGCAATAGACATCATGAAATTACATTAATATAAATAAAAATAATTTTAGAGTTTTATTATAAAAAACTTACATTTTTTAAAAATATGTGTAAATTATAGTATGAATAAGATATACACTTATAGTAGGGTAGGTTGGAGTTAATGCTTACATTCCATATTTAAGAAGTTGGTTTGTGATGGTTGAGAAATTCTCTCAACCTCTCTATCTAATTTAGGAATAAGTTGGATCTCAGAAACTCTATTTAAAAGAGTAATCTGAATGTAATCGTGTGTGAGTGTGTTTACACATACACCATTTGTGCATAATATGATTGTGTTTCTGTAATTGTGTCTGATTTAACGATTTCTATCTTGGTATCAGAGCTTGAAGTCTGCCATTTTACCCAAGCAATCCTGCGTGGGTGCCTTCTGTTCCCAACTAATCGGTGGTTCTCGATATCTCACTCTGTTAAGGACTTGATACGCTGAATGCTCTGAAAAGACGTCACCAAGAGATTCAGCGCACAACAAGACCTACAACATCGATGGATCTGTACTCATGCGCGAAACTAATCCCGCCTTTGATGACGGGTGTACATTGTGCTTCATCGTCATCGTGACTAAGTATAGCAAGACTGTTTATTTTAGTTTTTATACATGTTTACATACTCAGACATTAATAATACAGTAGAGAAATATAAATATAGATTTTGACGGGCGCCGCCGGTTCTGAGTGTTATAATTTTAGATTCTGCCAGCCCAAGGAAATAGCAGTGAAGAAGTTGTCTGTAAGATCTGGACAGGGAAAATCGAGAGTTTATGAATGAAGTGCAGCTTGTAGCCAATGTTCAACACCAAATGCCCCATTATAATTGAATCTGATCGAAAGGAAATCGGCTATTATTGGTGTAAGAAATTGAGGTGAGGAACGCATGGTTTTTCCCAAGCCTGTAAGATCATTTTTTGTTCCTCAAACAAGATTTTTCTCGCCATTTTAGAAAAGGTATTTTATTTTGTCTTCTCTTTTATCATGGAGTTTATGGTGTTAGACAAATTCAGTGGTTTGAATTTTCCCTCATGGAAAGTAAAAATACAACTGCAATTAATGAATAAAAACTTGTGGGGAATAGTGAATGGTTCAGAAGTAGCACCTACAAATGCCAAAGAGTTACTTGAATGGAAAAATAGAGATGACAAAGCTAAGTCTATTATTGGACTTGCTCTTTCTGATTCGCAATTACATCATGTAGATCTTACTAAAATATCAAAGGAAATATGGGAACATTTGGCTCAATTGTTTGGTGTAAAATATACAAATGCAAAATTTTCCATAAAGCTGCAATTATTTAGTCTGAAAATGAATGAGGAGACATCTATGTCCAGTCATATAAATAATTTAATATCTCTTTTAAGACAATTAAGTGAAGCTGGGACTAAGGTGGAGGATGAAGATGTTAAATCTGTATTATTAAATAGTCTTCGTTCAAGTTATAGTAATGTTGTTTTCACTTTGAGTCAAATGTCTACACAAACATTGCAAGAGACAATTGCAGCACTTCTGGGGGAGGAAAAGTGACTGAAACCAGAGGATGCTGAAGAGAACTCTCATGTAGAAAATGCCTTGTGGACAAATTCAAGGATGAGAAAGAAAAATGCAAACAAAGGTGACATTGAATGCTACTATTGCAGGAAAATTGGGCATACAGCGTGGAATTGCAGAAGTTGTGCTAGTGATGTGTTAAAAGGGAAAGAATCAACAAATATAACCATAGAAGAATACCAATTGAATTCTGCTGATGAATTCAATGAAGAGAGTGAACCTATTAAACTCTTTTAAAAATAACCAGCAGTTCAACTATGTGTCTGATGCCAATACTTAAAGATCAAGTAGCAGTAAGGCTCAATATGGATGGTTGTCCAGATAGTATGGAAGTGGTGGATCTAGGGAAGGATCCCTCATTATCGGGAGACATGGAAGTGGTTTCCTAATGAGGTTATGCGACATATTGGGATGTTGTCCAGTAATTGACTTCGGGAGGTCCTTGATTCGGGAGTTGAGGAAGGGAACTCGGGAATCCAACTTGCCAACTACACCTTTCTGAGGGTTATGAGGCAACTTGATGGAGCATCTACTGATAAGCTTGATTATTTTGTTATTTTCATGTAATGTAATCATTAAGGGGGATGTTGGAGTTAATGCTTACATTCCATATTTAAGAAGTTGGTTTGTGATGGTTGAGAAATTCTCTCAACCTCTCTATCTAATTTAGGAATAAGTTGGATCTCAAAAACTCTATTTAAAAGAGTAATCTGAATGTAATCGTGTGTGAGTGTGTTTACACATACACCATTTGTGCATAATATGATTGTGTTTCTGTAATTGTGTCTGATTTAATGATTTCTATCTCGGTAGATTAATTTATAGGGCAAATTTTAGAAAATAATTATTTTATAAAGATTGAGTCATAAACCAAAATTATTGAGTAAAGACAATTTTATAGCTTTATTATCAAAAAAATCTAATTCTTCCTTTAAAATATGTGTAAATTATAGAATGAATAAGATATAGACACTTATAACGTGATAGATTAATTTATATAGGAAAATTTAGAAAATGAATTTTTATAAAGATTGAGTAACAAACCAAGATAGTGATGGAGCTTCTTCATCTTCATCTTTCTTTCCATAAGATAGTGATGGAGCTTCTCCTTTCTTGATTGTGGGCTAACACTCTTTGTATTCAACATTGTTGCAGGTTCTTGAGACTTATACTTGTCCTTAATGCTTGCAATTTCTTCAAGTTTTCTTGCTTCTTCCTCACTGTCGATATCTACACACTTAAAAGAAATGTTAGATTTATATAAATGATCATAAAAGGAACCATATTGATTCTTGTCATCCTGCTCTTTGAAGAGATATTTGCGTCCTTCATCTTTCTATGCTATCATAGTTAGTTGTTTCATGTCTTCAACCTCTTTAATCAACTTTGTTGTTGAACACATGTTGTCCTTCATTCGATTTGTGTGTGGAGGTGGGAATCTATTCTCACTGAATAACAACTCATCAATAAGATGCTTTTCTTGCATCAGATTGAACCACTCTTCATGAGATACATAATTCTCATCAAATTTGACTTCATATGTCTCTACATCGAAGAGACTTTCTTCATAAAAATATTCAAATTTTGTATCAACGGTTGTTTCTTCATCCACACATGTTTCAATGTCAATTACAAGCACACATTCATCATCCATCATTGCAACCTCAATGTTGCCATCTTTAGTTTCACAATCAATTATGAGACTTAAAGCACAATCATCATTTTCAACAACTTTACTTTCATCATCTTCAGATTTCTCACTCCCCTTCATACTGTACTTCATTTCAAGAACATCCCAAAACATTTTTTCATCACATATTTCACCAAATTCATACAAAATACTAGACAAAAAATTTTCATCTAGAGATATGATGAGAAGCAATGCTACTACACCTCTACTTTTATCAAGGGCATTTATCGAATTCCTTGAACAAATTTCCATAACTTTATTGAACCAAGGAATCCCTCCATTTTATGGCCCAAATTTTAAAACTTTTACCTGAGAAAATTGGTAGCACTTGCAATAATCGCTTCAATATTGCATTAGTCTCTTCAAATTCTTCATGCTGACTCAAATCTATATTTGGATTCATTTCTTTGAGAAACATTTCATATTTTCCTATATATGTGTGTATCAACCCATGAAAAAAAATAAAAATCAAAATCAAAGGTGGGATCTACCCATGAAAATTATTTAGGCAATAGCAATGCTAACTACAAGAATACGATTGCCACAAGAAATGTGGAACACCTAAGGGAGGTCTGGGGGAGAGAGATATCTCAAAAGACAAGGAATAATAGGGACTATTTTCCAAGATAATTCACCATATACTTGAGAGAGGATCATGAGAGGCTAAGGAAGATAAATTAGGGTTCATGGAAAAAACCTAGCTAGCAGATAAGGAGGGCGTCAATGATGAAAAGGGAGAGTGAAGGAACGAGGAAGGGCAAGAGGAGGGAGGTGGGAAGAATACTTTCATTCAAAGAAGTGGGGTAAGAAGGGATCCTTTCTATATAAATGTAAATACAATTCATGAATTGTGGGTTCAAACCACAAGAAACCATAAAAGGTATGAACTAGCTTGGGATTAGTTTTGGGCCATGGTGAAGTCACCAAAAATCATAAAAGTAACAAATATTTTGGGAGCCAAATTTCTTGTCACACCTCGAATCAATGTAATGACCAAGAGCTAGTTTGAGTCCCATAAGATTTAAGACTAAGCATGGAAAAGAGTGTATATATATATATATATATATATAATATATATATATATATATATATATATATATATATATATATATATATATAGATAGATATCAAGAAGAGAGGGTTTGTTAATCTAGATTGATGGATTGATGCTTGATTGAAAGGAGTTAGCTTCATGCTTCATATGCTTTCCATGTGCCATTACGAAATAAAAGAAAATGGTTCCTTTAGCTTGTTTGGACTAGTGCATGAAATTAAAAAAACGATATTTTCGCAAAAAAAATGGTTCTTCAACTCATTGTCTCTAATGAGATAGATGGCCGCATATCCTACAATTTAATTGATTTCAATTTGCAAAATAAAAATAACTAAGCTATGACAAGTAAGGAAGATAGGGTTGGTATGACTTGTATAAGAATCTAGCTTGTAACAAGTAATAAGTAATCCAAACATCGACACATAATGAGAAAAATAAACAAAAGTGGTAGGGACTTATTGTGCACTTGCATTTGTCATGGAGAGGGAAAACAATGGTGAGTCTCCCCAAACTCCATAATATTGCAAATAAAGTGAAATGATATGGCATGAAAAGTAAAATAGTATAAATAAAAACCTACATTTAAGGTCAAGAAAAAAGAGATAAGGCATCCATAAAGTTCCCTTACAATTGAATATTGTGGATGCCCCAACTTGTAATGCATTAATCCTATTTTCTAAGATGCTTGATGAAGATGTAGTCTTCTCATTCCATGTTGCTCTAACCTCCAAGCAATTGAAAAAAGACAAAAAGATGGAAAATGAAATGAGAAAAAGTGAATGAAGTAGATGTTTACACAAGAGGAGATGCAACCCAAAGTAGGGAGGGGGTAATATGAGCATAGAAATGGTGCAAGGATGTTAGGTTTTATTGCACTAGTCCTCCTGCTTTGGTTTCTCAATGGAAATGTTGTCTTCTCAATTCTCATCCCATGTTGCTTTAATCTCTAAGCCATGGAGACTAAGACCAAGGGATAAGGTTTCAAATGATGAACAAGGGGATGAGAGAGAGAAACTAATCTGAAAATGAAACTCTTGTATTTGTTGTTCAAGGTATTCATTTCCATTAAATTATATGTGCAAATTTTTATTCATGTCTTGCAATTGAAACAAAGTGTTTTTGGTAAATTTCTAAGTCTTATGTGTGAAGGAGTGTAATTTCTTTTTAATGTTTAGCATATCAAATCTAAAAAACACAGCAAGATAAAATCACATAATATAACACAGTAGTTGATAAGACAGTTCACCCCTTCTGGCCTACATATGCCATGTCCAAGGCCCCCAAATGGGCATGTTCTTGCTCTTATTAGATGCTCAAATTGGTTATACAATGATAAGAAAGCCTAACAGGCAAAATAAGCTGTGAAAATGAGTTCAAAACACAAAAAATAGTCAAGAATGGCTGTTGTTACACCTTTAATGGTTAACAATAGCCCAATACAGCTCCAACACTCCCTAGGCCTTGATGGCTCTCCAAGCTTCTTTGCTGAAAAAAACACCTAAAGACGAGCTTTGTTGGCTCTGAATCCTGTACCATTGGCTCTGGAATGATTAGAATACCCAAAATAAAAATAAAAATAAAAAATCACTCCAAAAGGATCTCCCTTGTGAAGGTTATGACCTCCAGAAGTTTTTGTCCAGTTTGACCAAAAAAAAACTCCACTAAATGTGGGTTAACTGTAGTTAATCCCGCTAATTTTGGCAACCGTGCTTAAAATGGTGGACTCCACCAAACTGACTGCCAGCTGGACCATAACTGCCTGCGTTAAAGGCAGAATGACCACGTAACCTTAACCGTCGGGGTTGAAGGTTATCTACCAAGTTTAGGCCTTTGGTTCCGCGCTCTGGTCATATGGCTAAGGGGTTGGCCCCTTTCTGCCCCAAACTTCACTTTTAACAAAATTTAAATATGATATGAGCCCTTAGGTTGTTAAGAACCAGCGTTACGCGGGCTCGTTGGGCCTGTGGGCTGGTAGCGCAGAGACCTGCGATCAAATCTTGCGAAGTGCCATATAATTTTGCCATACCACAGACTTGTAGACTTGGTGCCACGTGGAGGCCTCTGAGCTTGCCACGTGTCGGCCCCTGATTTGTCCTCCAAAACAAAATATTCCCGCGAATATTTTGAGTAATATTTCATTGAATATTCCTTGAAATATTCTCTGTTTTTTAATTTTTTCCAAATTCAAAATTTGTAGTTTATTGGGAATTTTTAAAATGCAATAACTCCTCCATACGGTGTCATTTTTTCGAACCGTTCACGGCGCCGGAATCAGGAAGACGAGATATATCTAGTTGTTCTAGTTTCAACCAATTCTGATCAATTCAAAATTTGAGCGTTTTTTCCACTTAGGACATGATCGCCTGATCAGAAACCCTAATTCAACCTCCATAAATAAAACGTTCTCTTCATTAAGGAAAAAAATAATGGACGTGACGTTAAGTAAATGGTGGAGAAACAAACAATGGACATGACAGAGGTAGAAACTGAATTCATTGCTAAATCAATTAATTTATCCATTGTGCGTGTAATAAGAATAGCATTGCGCTAACATTGCGTAAGCATGTGTTGCACTACCATAATCAATTTAAGATGAGACATATGCATATTCAATGAAAAATATGTTTATATTAAATTTAAATTTAAACAACTCAAGAAAGCAAATAATAACCTAGTTGGTTGTTGTTGGAGTGGAGGTAGCAGGTATAGTTTTATATAGTTTTATATGTAAACCAAATAAGGTATTGTTTAATAAAAACAAACATACATGAGCATGAACAAGTTCAAAATAAAAAGTTTGGTTTCTTATGAGATAATGTTGAGTGAAACATGGGCAACTCTCATGTAAGCAATTGCTATGGTGTGGCTCATAAGATATCGAAAAAGAATTGAGAAAATGGGAGTAGGTAGATGGCCTAAAGTTTTCCTCAATGAAAGCATAAGTGAAAGAAAGAAAACATGGATGAGACAAAATAACAAATAAATGCATAAATGGAATATCTACCTCAATATTTGTTCCACAAATAGCAAGGAGTTAAATAATCTTGTTATGGAGAAGTTTTGCATGAGCATATAGGGAAAATAGTTGGGTAGAAAGAAGAAGTATTATGTTGAGAAATTCAACCTTAACAACAAGAGTACATTGAAGTTGTTCAATTAAGAACTAACTATCATCAATTTTGATCTGAAACTAGAATCAAAAAAACATTTTATTTGGAAATGCAATGCCATTTAAAAAATGGTGGTCTCATAAACTATTTTTTTCTTAAACATTAAATCTCATTCATTCATTTATAAAAACAAAATAGAACAATAAATACAAAACAAAAAAGAGAAAAAAAAAAACAAACCCAACACCAACAAAAATAAAATTACAATAAACTATTGTAAACAACTCTCGACCACAAATTTAAAAAAGTTTAATCAACTAACCGAAGCAAAATATTCAAAAGCACAAAAATCCAGGCGATTCTTTATATTCCATAAGCTCCGAGCTTAGTTTAAACCTAAAAAGTATACCAAACTAAATAAAAATTTAAGGAATGAGATGCCAACTTATACTAAGATAAATAAAATTATACAACATAGTACCCATATTTGTAAAAATTTAAGAAATGAATTGCTAAAAATTTAAGGAATGAGATGTCAACGTATACTAAGATAAATAAAATTACACAAAGTAGTGCCCATATTCTTAAAAATTTAAGAAATGAGATGCCAATGTTGTTGATAAATGATGCCTAACAACCTTGCTCTCTTCAAATAGTTTTTTTTGTGAAATACATTTCTAAACATTCCTAATTAATGAATATTGCTAGCAAGAACTCACTCAAAAAAAATTTCACTTGAAATCAAGAATGGGATGAAATTACTAGTACTTCATTGGCATTTCATAGATAGTAGTATGGTCTTTTTTGTCCCAAAAAAATTGTAATTCTAAATGTAAAGTAAAATTAAAAAAATGTTAATTATGTGTTGATAATGTAAAAAAATGAAAATTAATTATCAAGTCAAAAAATAATGATTATAAATTGATATGATCAAAAGAAGAGAGAAGGCCGAGTGCAATATATTGTTTGAGAAAAAGGAAATTCAAAATAGCAATATACATATGAGTATGAAGTATCATTTACACAAATAAATATTCAAGAAGCTACAATAGCAAAAATCATGAAATTAGTATAATTTAAAAAGTTCTAAGCTTTATTTTCATACAATCCAATTTTTCAGCATGCAAAAATAAAAATTATAGAATAAATAATGATATACATCATCTACACAAATAACAGTACACAAATCCAATTAAAAACCAAGTATCAATTTATATATATTTTCTTTTTAAACCATAGTTAGTATGACATTCATTGAAAAAAATTTTTTAACTCTAATCTATTAACTTTAAATAAGTGAGTTTATTTAATATATTTTTTTAAATTATTATCATTATTTTGAAATAGATTTATATTATTTTAATCATGTTAGCAGAGTACATACCGTGTAACGACAAAGGACGATATCAATGGCAATAGAGTACTTGCCGTGTAAGTATTATAAAGTGAGATATGTAATCATGAAATTGAATTTACAGAAAATTAGGGCTGGAGAATTGGAAATTACAGCGTGAACAAAAATACGAGTTCCTACATCGAACGGCTAATGCTGGGTTTTGCTTTTTAACTTATCCACATCGAACGGCTTATATTAATATTTTGGTGTTTTGTTAAAAACATCAACCGCTCCACTCCTCCTTTTTCTTTTTGTTAGACTGAAATAGTAAGTACCACTTAAGTTTAAGTCTTTAGGATGCGATTCAATGGTTCGGGTAGATATTGTGTGAGCAAAATTCTGTTGCATATTTTGAGAATGGAAATTTATAGTAGCAATGTATATATTGTGTGAGCATGAGACTATTATATACACAAATTGCAACAATATAAAAAAAAAACTATATTCCGTCAGGTCTATAAGAATATTATAAGAATATTCAAAAAAATAAAATAAAAAATTGAAACATACTGGTCTGCCTACGTCAAAGCCAAGGCGGAGAAGAAATGCAATGAATTCACTGTTCGGCTACCATAAAAGTGGAAAACTGAACTCGCCACTAACTCCATTAATTCATCCGTTGTGACAGGAGTACGAATAGCATTGCGCTGTCATGAGTACAAATGGTAGTGAAGTATAATTTGGAACAAACCCATATGCATATTAGAGGAAAAACACATTTATATTAGATTAATCTAACCCAACTCAATAAATCAAACAATAACCTTAGTAGAGTTCAATGTTTTGCAGCTGGAGTGGACCCGCAGGTATGGTTCTGAAGAAGGTGGCATTGAATTAAAACAAACAAAGAAGCAAAAAAGAACAATCACTGAGAAACGGAGCAAAAGAGAAAACAGGGCCGACCCTCAATGAAAACCCATAAAAATAAACGGAAGAGAGCACTGCCATCTACAACACTTAAAAACAAAATATGAGAAACAGAGAAAAAAAGAAAACAGGACTGGCCGGCAATGAAAACCCATAAAAAGAAACGGAAGAGAGGACTGCCATCTACAACACTTAAAAACAAAATATTCAACCAACAGAAACAAAATATTCAAGAAACCAGCAAAAATCCAATCGAGTTTTTCCGCTTCTCTGCATCGTTTGAAAAAGAGGAAACCCATTCCAATGACATCAAATGAAGTATAAACCTGAAAAGGAAGCGAACTATACCTTACAGAGTTCTGCAGTCTTTGTAAAATTTAATCTATAACGTCTAATCTCTATTCAGCGCAATGTCTAGGCCTACTCAGACAGTAAGAGGTGAGATGCCAACATTATAAATAAATGATACTCTCTTTGAATCGATTCTTTTTTGACATACAGATCACCCTACACTTACAATAAGAAAATATTTTTTATCAATTCATCCACACGGGATGGAACTACTGGTACCCCATTATCTGCCGCCACCACTTCCCGAAAAGAACAAAACGTCCTGAGCATTTCACAGATACCGCATAACCATTTTATGCCCTGCAAAAGATTGTAAACTCAAATTAAGGGAAAACTTAAAAAACATTGCTTAAATGTTGGTACCTCAAAACACAAAAATACAAAAAATTGTAACTGAAGGAAAAGAATAGAGGGCGGATACAATATGTATGGTGTTCGCAATTTCTGAGATGATGGAAATTCATGTAGCAGAGTACATACCGTGTAAGTATAAAGGACGATATGAAAACATGGAATTGAATTTACAGACAATTTCAGCGCCCCTTCTGAAAAATTCAATTATTCGGGCTGTAAAAGTGGATAAGATAAGATGTTAGGCAGACCCTGATAAGATGATAATATACTACTCACATGCCTACATCGAATGGCTCATGCTGGGTTTTGCTTTTTCACCTACCCACATCTAACGGCTTATATTAACAGCTTTTTTGTTACCCTAAAATAGTAATAGTGAATAACCACTCAATAATAGTCATAGTGCGTAACAACTCAATACTCAAGTCCCCTTATGGGATCATGAAAAAACCAAACCGACATATAATCCTCAAAATCTAAATTAATTTGAATGAGGGCCCACTCAGCTTTTTGCTTTTCCGTTATTACAAAAAAAATAAGTAACCGTTCAAGGCTCAACTCAACTCCCCAAATGCAATCATGACAAAACCACACCAAAATGTAGCCCTCAAAATTTAAATCAATTTGAAAGTGATGTACTAGGTACTCTAATCATTAAATTTAAAGGAGATGTACTTAATATACGTAGTCGAGTCATTAATTTGCAACACCAGATTTCTCTAGTTCGATTTGCAATTTTATATCAAATACCTGGTTTCAAACATAGAAAATAACCCACAATTCGATTTGCAATTTTATATCAAATACTCAGTTTCAAACATAGAAAATAACCCACAATTAGCTGGAGTTAGGCATTAGTTTTAACATAGCAGTTCCTTGGGGTATGGTAGGCTTCACATTTATGTGTGGTCCTATGAAACAGGAACAAAAGCATTGACTTAAACAAACCAAAACTTACCATTAAAGAAGTCAATCCTATTATTTATATGGTTATTTTTTTCTTTATGTTTTTCCATACCCACTGGAATAAGGGCGTTGGAATCAGGTCCTAGACATTTGAAGTTTTCCAACAATACTTGTTAATATTCTATATAAAAAAATTATGATTTCACTGTATAGCATTCCCACCAAAATTTCATTCTTCTTTACCAATTTTTTTCTCAAATGTTGATGCTTATTTAATAACTCATAGGTCAAAGAAAGATGGATGCGAGCCCCATATTATTTTTCTTGGGCGAGCTACTCTATATTTGATCTAAAAATGTAAAAAGGTATTATAGACTTTATGTGAAGTTTTCTTATGTTACTTAGTGCAACGGATCGAAAAGATTGCGAATAACGTAAACACAGAAGCAAATTGAAACATAAACATACACATCAACGCAACAACAATTTGATAACAGAGTTAACCAAACTTCCTAGCTACCTCTTCGGGTCCTTAGCTTCTAGTGCAATCGCTTTATTAGTCTTCAAAATGCTTTTACATACATGAGATCAAAAACAGAGACTCAAATGACAAAAAGAATCTCACCATTGTGTTCAGCTCGAAATTTCAAGTCAAACGAGTATAAACTTGCCTATATTTGGCCTTTGTGCCCTCTAGACCCCCTGAAATATGCAAAACCACCTCAGTTCGCATGCCCTGGATTTGGCAGGTTTGGCTCTGCAACATATTAAAACGATTTTGGTTCGGTTTTGTTTCAAGTCTGAACGTATGGGCATATTCGTTAGCCCGAAGGTGTAAAGGCGTGGTGTATATTACAATGTTGGAGGTCGGCGGGTCAAAACCCCCGCCCAACACTCTGATGTTTTGATATGGATTGATATACATATATAGTAACATATATCTGCATTAAACTTTGGGTGACATGTATCTCCGCGCTCTGTTGGCTTATTCATTGTACATATGGTAATATATACCATATATGGTTGTCAGTTGCAATGGATGTGGGATAATTGTGTAACCAAATAAGGGGTTCGGCGACCGTGGGGTTGACCCCAGCCGTTGGCCCTTTTTAATGGCGCCTTCAATCCCGCAACAATAAATATAAAATCAACAAATCTGTTAACAAGCACCTCGGTAGCTCGAATGGTGAGCTGATTCCGGCAAAGTCTTGGTAGTTCCGCGAGGTCATGGGTTCAACTCCCCTTGACCCCAAATTTTTGGGATTTCATGCCAACTTTGGGCAAATCCGGGCTGACACGTGTCAGCACCGGATTGGACCATTCTGTCCAATAGCGTGTTGCGATGTCACTGCTCCTGCTGACGACATTCGGGACAGGTGGTGTGTTCCCGGGCTGCCACATTTCCTACTGATGTCACCCTACGTTGACTGTTGACTTTGACTTTATGACTTTTTTGCCATTTGCCCTAATCTTTCCCAAAAACTTTGACTCGCCATAACTTCTTCATCAAATCTCGGATTTATGCATCCTCCACACCGTTGGAATCATATCGACGAGCACTTCGATTTGATTCAACTTTAAATTGAATTTGAAGAATTTGATATGAAGGCGAAATTGAATCCGTTTTGGATCAATCGTTTTTCTCAGTAATTGTTGTTGAGAAAATTGAAAGTGAGCACTATAGGACTACGGTGAAATGGTTGAACCGCAACATTAGAGTTCTAGTAGACCATAAATGGGGACATTTTAAAGAAAATCTCTAAAATTATCGTCCTTATTTTAGTTCAAATCACAAAAGAGGTAAGCATAGTTGTTTATAAAAGTTGACTGAATCCACAATCTAAATAACATATAAACACCACCCTTTGTTAACTAGCAAGTGTAAACTACAATGCTCTTAATGCACATTTCTGTAACAAACTACGATCTCATACCATTTGGTCTCATACGATGAAAACATCTCTAATTGAAGTTAAAGTTTAAGATTATATTGGAATATATATAAGTTTTGGCTTCTCTGTTAAATCCTCTTTTTCATATTTGGTTAGCTTTGTTGTATTCGTTTATGCATTTGGGTAGTGTTGTTGGATACATTTCTCCATATGGGTAGTATTGTTGGTTGCATTTCTTCTTTTGGGTTATGTGTTGAATAATTTTTTTTTTTTTAGTTTGAATGCCATTATGTATTATGGTCATTAGAGGATGTGTACACTTATTTATTGATTTGAATACTTTGCAATAGATCTAGTTCGATAGATATGCCTCACAAGATGTCTCTTGGTACTCCTAGACATAGTAAGTAAAATAAAGGTTTTGTGAGTATAGACTTAGACACAACTCTAGTAAAAACTGGTAGGCTTCCGTTGGACAAGGTCCCCTCCAAAATACCAAGCCACAGATCTCCCAGAAACACATTACCTAAGGTAAGAAACATAAAATTTTATTCTCAATCTCCTTGTTTTCTTGCCTCTTTACGTGCCTGTGATGGTTGGGTTTCATAGGGCGAATTTGGATTTCATTATGGGGCGGTTTTCTTCATGGTATGTGTAAAATATAAATGGCCTAAATGAGTCACCTAAGGACCCGATATTCAATAGCTACTGAATCAAGCTCAGGATAATTTGAAGGTGCTAAGGAAGAATAGGCCTTGGTAGAGAAATGCAAGTCTAGGGCTCTTCAAGAGTTGGAAGAGAGTAAGAGGTCATTTGCTGAAGCCAATGTGAGATTGAGTGAGTCTCTGGTGATTGAGAAGAGAGAATTGGATAAATATGAGAGTGAGAAGTTTCAGGTCGATGAGCTTGAGCAGTACATCACTGAGGTTGCTCAAAAGAGGGATCGGGCCTTGTATTCTAAACTTGAATTTATGCAGAGACAACATGCTCTTGATGTGGTTGCCTTGAAATCTGAAATCAAGAGCTTCAATGGGTCAAGAAAGACCTCTCCATTTCGATGGAGTCTAAGGACACCGTAACCAAACAAGCCGAGTATGTTGTCAATGCTTCAAAGGCCAATGCCAAAAAAGTAGAGGTACTGTCTGTGGAGATATGTTCTTTGAATAAGGCTCTCCATTTGGCATATGCTTCACGATTGATGGTTGAGGATGAGAAGGCTTCCACTGCTACAAAATGGGAATCAGAACTTAGAAGCCAAAGAAGCATATGCAATGGAAACTGAGGCTAATCAAGAAATTCAATTATTGAAGAAAGAATTGGCAAAGTCAAGGATATTGATTTGAAGTTGTATGATGCACTCAAATTGAGGTTAACACAAGCAAAGAAAATGCAACTAAATTATTAGATTCCCTCAAAGAATCTGATGTTGAGATCGTTGCAACAAAAGAAGATGCACAAAGTGCTAAGATGGAAATTTCTATAGTCAAATATGCTCTTTTGGATAAAGCAAATGAGCTTCATCTAAGAAATCAGATGACAATTCTGTGTCAATTACAAAATAAGAGTATGATTTGCTGCAGAAGAAAGCACAATAGGGTGAAGAACATGCAAGTAAAATAATAACAAACGTCCTTTCCTAGGTGGAGAATGCAAATATCAGGGAAAAGGAAGCCATGCAGAAGTTAAATGTGGTGAATTTAGATCTCGAGAAGAGCACGAAAATTGTAGATCAATATTTTGCGCAACTAGAGGCTGTCCAAATAGCCGAACTGGCCCTGGAAGCAGATTTGAAGAAGCGAAATGAAGAGGTAGGGTACTGGAAGAAGGATGCTATAGTAAAAATATCTCACAATAGAGAAATGAGTGGAAAGACAGTTGACATATCCACTTCTTTTGTGCAACACTCACCATCTGAATCTTTTAGGGATGCACCGAATGTGAAATTGTCATCACCAATGGATTCAGAAGACTTGGATCAGACAAAAACCTTGAAGTTAAAGGAGATAGATCATGCCGAGATCTCATCAACAATCAAGATAAATAAACCCATGCTACACAAAATTGGGGAGCTTATGAGAAAGAGAAGCATACATAAGTAGGTTTTCAGCCTTCTTCCCTTACTTGAACACCATCAACAACACATCGGTCAACAACATCAAAGGGATTCATACCAAACACAAACAACAATTGTTTCAAAGATTGTTTTGCAGGTATTCCTAAATACGAAGTTTGCTAATACCAGTTGAGATGATACTAGAAAAATTACATGGGATGTGGCAATCCCCGGAACAAGTAAAATGACAATTATCATGAGTGAAATGATAATCACATTGGCAATCTGGTGCATCAAATCATACCGAGATCTCATCAACAATTCAGAAAAAGAAACTCACGTTGCGGAAAATTGGGGAGCTTATAAGAAAGAGAAACATACATAAGTAGGGTTTCAACCTTCTTCCCTTACCTGAACACCATCAACAATGCATCGGTCACCAACATCAAAGGGATGCACAATGAACACAAATGCAATTGCTTCGAAGGTTGTTTTGCAGGTATTCCCAAATATGAAGCCTGCTAATAAGAGCTGGGATGATACCAGCAAAATGACATGGGATGTGGCAATCCCCAGAACAAGTAAAATGACAATTATCATGACTACAGTGACAATCACATTGACAATTTGGTGCAACTGGTTTACAACAGTTTTGGGGTTAGAAGAATAGTGCCGTACGTGACAGCCAGAATAACCTTACATAAAAGGTATAAATTATAAGTTATGGTTTGCACGACAAAGTGAGGGTTAACATAAAAGCCCTCAATTTTTCTTAAAGACTCTGAAAATACCAATATCTAGGCAACCAATAGCTTGGTCACATATCCAAACACCTGATGGCTCTTGTTGGTTTGCTCAACCTAGGGATCAAGCAAAGCGGACGAGATACAATTCTGCGTGCTCTTTTTAAGTCCATAGACAAAGTAAAGAACCCTCTTCGTGAGAATGAAGCTTCTTTTGACCATGAAGACAATAATACTAATAAACCAACCTGAAAACCAATCTCCCAAGAAGTCAACCAATACCATCAAACACCATTTCCAAACCTCCAACCTTGAGACCATGTGATGGTCCAAGAGACCCATTGTCAAGCTTGAAATCAACATTCCCAACAACATAACGAAGGGGAAGAAGCGTGGTGAAGAATCTTTGTTGGGCAATCTTTTCAAGAAACGATTGGTGCTCCCTTCGACAACATTCAACAGACTATATCGAGCTTTGACAAATCTTGATTTTTGTTTTGAGTACATCGATCTAGGAAACGTAGGAACCGTGTTCCTTGTTATCTCTGCTTCTTCTTCTATTAATCTTTGTTTTTATGGGCTTCGAGAATTCATAGTTCTTGATTTAATTTCGTCTCCACCTATTTTTGTGGGCTATCATCATTTCTACATGTTTTTCACACAGGTGGTTAGGGTTTAATAAATCTTCTTTCCAACTACCTTTGATCTAATGACTGAACATTTTCCAATCGTCTAACATATAATCGAATGAGTGATGACAAGTGGGCAGGGGAAAGTTCTTCTAAAAAAATACCTTATGGCTTAAATATACGCCCCCAATAGTTTTCTGAATCATTGTTTTCAACAACTAAATTATGTTATCATATATGTGAAAATGTCAAACCCAAAAATAATTTATAATGAAAAAAATTATCTTCATCCATAACGGAGAAAATCAATCTTTGAACCCTAAATTTTGTTAACATTTATATATGAGAAAATGTCGAAGTACCAAAAATAATGAATAATCAAAAAAATTATCTTCATCCACAGCAGATAAAATCTACCTTGAACCCAATCCGTAAGTCTCAATAACCCAATCATGGTATCAAATTATATAAATATGTCGTTGCAAACTAATGATTCGAGTAAAATAGATCATTTTGGTTTGGTTTTTTCACGATGGCATATGGGGCCCCGAGTCTTTGAACGGTTACTTACTATTTCATCATAACAAAAAGCCAAACAAGTTGTGGGCAGGATGATACATTCAAGAAAAGAAAAGAAAAAAGCAAAAAGAGTAGTGGGCAATTCAAGAGAACAAAAAAAGCTGTTAATATAAGCCGTTAGATGTGGTTAGGTGAAAAAGAAAAATCCAGCATTAACCGTTCGATGTAGGAATACGACTGTATAATATCTTTCTCATGCGGATCTGCATAACATCGTTATTTCGGCGGTGCTGCCATGGTCTGTATTTTCGTTCACACTGTAATTTCCACTTCTGCCGCCCTAATAATTGCACTTTCACGCTGAAACTGCCTGTAAATTCAATTCCATGATTTTATATCCTGCTTTGTACTTACATTAGTATTGACAAATGATCATTATTTTTCTTGGTATCAATGATTGGCATTTTCTTTACTAACATATGATCAATGTTTTTTTAATTTTACAGGATATAAAATGTCTATGCTACTATCTATCCTACTACTTTTTCTTTTTTTATTGTATCAACAAATGATTAGTATTTTTCTTCATAATGACTGAACTTCAGATTTTTGCATGCTCTTTATGAATACATTATCAATTTTTTTAATATTACAAGAGATAAATGTCTAAGTTCCAGTTTTTTCTTGTTTGTATATTTGACAAAATTTATATAATACAATTACTTTTGTAATGTACTTGAATCTCACCAGAAGAGTGTTGAGATAATTGAGCCTTTAATCTTTCACTAACAAATAGAACTTTTGACTTTTCAGTAACAAAATCACATAATTACAAACACTTGACCAATTAAACTAATCACATAAATATAAACACTTTACCAATTAAACTAATTCTCTGAACCCAACCTATTTTTACTTTTACTTTATACTCCAATTTCTTTCCATCGAAAGAATGCAGCAAAACCGGGGCTCTGCAATAAAAAGAATAAATCAGATTATGCTAATTTGCTTCACATAGTTGATTAAATGCTGTATAGAGTACTACCTTTTTCGATTTATTTTTACTTTTCCATTTTTGGTCGGCCATGTTTTCTTTGGTCGGCCATGTTTTTGTTGTGTTGTGCAGTAATTGCCCTCTTTTTGTTTTAATTAAACGCTAATTTCTTTTATTTACATACAGAACCTGTGGAATCCATTGTAGACTCAGCCAAGTCCAACACTAAACCTGAATCATGTGTAATATTATATTTATATTAATGTGATTGTTTAATTATTATAAATATATTTAAATATTATTAAAATATAAAATAAAATCATACAAATTTATTTCAAAATAATTATTGTAAGGGTTTATTTTTGTTTATTTTATGATTTCTATTTCAGTATTTTGAAGAATTGCATTTTCTGAAAATATGATTTCTAATAATTGAATTTACAAAATTGTCTAAGACATAAAATAATCATACTATTATCTATGAAATATTAAAGACATTGATAAAAAAAAAACAAATTGACAGATAATGAGAGGCACTGGTAATTAATCCCATTGGGATGAATCAATAATAATTATTTTCCCCAATTTAAAGTGCAATTTCAAGTTTTGGTTAGTCATATTCATTAATTAGGAGTGTTTAGAGGATATGTATGTCAAAAAAAAAATTATTAGAAAAAAATAAGATTGTTGACCTTATTTGTAGACAACGTTAACATCTCATTTCTTCTAATCTAATTTGTAAAATTTTACAAATACGAACACAATTCTGTATAGATTTTATTTATTATAGTTAATGTTAAAAAATCCAAAAAAAATTATTTATTTATTAGTATAATTTATTTGTAATATTGGCATCTCATCTCTTCCAGTTTGAATAAACATAGACAGTAGAATGAATAGACATTAAAATTTATAAATGTTAATTTTACAAATGCCAGGAGAACTCTATGATTTTATTTATGGTATTATATTTTAATAGCAAATAATTGTATAATTCGCCTCTTTTTTATTCCTGAGCTTCATTTGATCTCATTGAAATGGATTTCCCTTTTTTCCAATAATGCAGAGAAAACCGAAAAACTGAAACTGGAGCCCATGCAATGAAAGGAAAGGACCCTAATATAAATAGGTTAGAAAACACAACATTTAGGCGCATGCTTCATGCTACCCTAATGGGTGGGTGTGGAGAGTTGAGTTATGACTGTCAGGTTTCGTTAATATTTCCTATATTTATAATGGAGCGTCTTAAATTAATCCGACTACAAAAAAGGTGACATTTTTAGTTTTTAACCAGTGATATATATAAATATATAAATTTTATAAATAGAAATACATCATTTATTATTTTTAAATATTGGTGTAGAATGTTTTGGTATCATTCCATAAACACATCAGATAGATTAGAGACAAAATCATGCTATTCATGTTTATATTATTTATTTATATTTAATAAGAAATTGTTTATATATTTTATGGGTTTTTAATAATAATATATGAGTTTTTAAATTTATGTGAAATTTTAAAAGAAAATAATTATAATATTATTGTCTATATGTAATATTATTTTAATTATATAAAAATATTGAATTGGTTTTTAATATTACAACATATTGAATATTATTAATTATATAGTTATATGTTTATTAGTTATATATAATATTGTATCAAAAATGAATCTATATATATATAAATAAAATATTAATATATATAATTTAACTACTATATAGTTATGGATAATGAAGTATTTATTCATTTATTTTTTTGTTATTAATAATTTTTTAAAATACTATATCCAATTTGTTATATTAGATTTGAAAAGCGAATTTAATCTCTTTTATAATCATGTGTAATAATAACAATTTATTAATCATTTTATTTTTATTTTTTCTTATAGTCTATATTGTTTTTCATTTTATTGATTATTATTTTAATTTTAAAAAGATATGTGTCAATTCTAAGTTGAACATAAAAAGAATTACACATTTTGTTTATATTAAGTTGTAGAATGCATCTTTCCAAACAATAATTTTATAAATAATCTAAACAACATTTAAAACCCAAAAGCCACTTGCATATAAACAAATAACGTTGTTTTCTCTAGAAAAGATCCTTTGTCACTTGTAAGTATAGGAGACCATAAGTTATTGAACCTAAAGCTCTTGCCATGTGAGAGAATATAGTCTTATGTTTTGATGTATATTAAATGTTGAATGTTTGATTTATAGTTAAAAGTTTTCCAAAGATTTTATACGTCATCAAATTTATTCCTAGAAATAGTTTACAAGATAGACATAGTTTGATTGTTTATTATTTATCACATAGGTACATCACAAATATTTTATTAAAAATCACAACACAAACTTTTCCATACAATAAAATTTTTCATAAACCAAAAAAAAATATTACTGTACATTTATTTAATATTCTTATTATGAAAATGTTAAAAAATATATCCATAATTAATTTAATTTTTATTTTTAAAATTTATATATAACCTATAAAATACAATTTAATTATAAATATAATAATTCTAATTCTAGTAAATATTAAAGATATATTCCATCGCTATTTCCAAACATCCCAATCCCGGTCTATCCAATTCAGAATTCCAATCCCACATCATTAAAATTGCGAATCGAATTATAAAATTCTGTGGTTGCAAACTAATGATTCGAGTAAAATGGATCATTTTAAAAGACATTTCATTCGAATTGATATTTCAGGGTTGCTATTTCAGGGTTAGAAAAAGTAAAAAGCAAAAAGATAAGTGAGCAGGTTAATGTATTTCTCACAGCAAAAAAGCTTTTAATATAAACCGTACAATGTGGGTAGGTAAAAACAAAAAAACCAGCCGTTCGATGTACGCATCTGGATGGCATAACATCTTTATCTCTATCTCTGTGAACGCGCTGCAATGGTGTGTATATCCTTTTCTGCAGCCTTAATAACAATGGTGTGTATATCCTCTTCTGCAGCCTTAATAAATAGTTTTTGTGGAAGTAGAGCGCTGAAACTGTCTGTAAATTGAATTCTATGATTTCATATCGTCTTTTATACTTACACGGTATGTACTCTGCTACTTAAAATTTCAATCAATCTCTTTTTTTGTCTCGTTTCAATGAATATTCTTTATTTTATCGTAAAGTTATATTTTTTTTTTGTATTTTCTGTATCAACACTTAATCAATGTTTTCAAGCTTTCCCCTAATGTTTGAGTTTATACAGTTTTGTAGGACATAAAATAGTTATGCTAGGGAGAGATTCCTAATGTTGTGCAGGGACTAGTAATTGATATACTATTGGTCCCACCAAACCAACCAAAATTGAGACTTTTGCAACCAATATTTAAACAAAGATAAATAACATTAAGTATAAATAAGTATTAATTTATGTCCAAAATTTCCCAATACATTAACTGGGTCCACCACTGTCCATAAATAGTATCTTAATACTAAGAGTGCAAACCATATTGACCCAACTAGAAAACAGATAAAACCATAAATGCTTCCAAAATGGTCTATTCCAGAAGTACAAAGTAGCAGTCACTTCAACCCCCACTCATCAAACTGAAGCTTTGTATCCTAAATAAATATCCATACCTGCACATAATAAAAGGGAATGTATGTCAGCCATAACTGTTGTGTTGTTCAACAACTAAACCCCCTTATGTTCAATAAATGACACCCAACCAAATAACATTTAAACCCACTTTGTTCAATAAATGACACCCAATCCAATAACTGTAATAAATGACATCCAACTCACTCTATTTCTCATTAAAACAAATCAAAACACATGGATCAATGAATAACAAATTCTCAACCATTAGATCACATCAAATTAAATCTAGACCACACATTCAAAATGAAGCCATTGCAATCCATGTTCATCCATGTCCACCAATTAAATTGAAGTGCCAAAAACTATAAAAGAAGTTCAACCACTGTTGAAGTTGCATGTTATGCTTTCAAACTATTCAGCAACCTTGAAAACACAACATCACAAAACATTTGTCAGTATATTGAGGTTAGTTATATCAATTACAACACATTTTTCTTACAATTTTGTATTCATTTATCAGAGTTCTTACAGTTTCAGTTCTTACACATTCAGTTTCACTTTCATGAAAATCAACACAGAGCCTACAATTCTATTTCACAATTCACCTATTTCTATTTCTATGTTCAGACTTATAGACGTATTGATGTGCTTGGCAAGATTTTATTGAAAATCATAATCAAATCACTACTACTTAAGAAGAGCCCACATATAACCAGGAGGATCAGACGAAAACAGACTGTAAGGAAAACACTGTTAAGGAGCACCGAGATATAACCGCAAGGATATCACAAAAATAGACAATAATGAAAAGGTTGTTAAGGAGAACCGAGTTATAAGATGAAAACATACAGTAAGGAAAATACTGTTGTATGCATAAGTTGCTTAAAGTATGTGAATTGACTTTTACATTATGGGTAAAATAAAATTAGTGGTGTAAGTATTTCCTTGTTATAATTGAGGTACATTACTATGTTCTAATTCAAAAATAGAGTCCACAAAACAATATTTATAATGATGATCCATCCCGAGGCACTAGTCATCAGAATCTATAATTGGTATTATGAATTATCGGAATCAATAAGAATCGAGGCCCCTCAACTCATCATATGCAACTATCACCCGGGCTATCACCATGAAATGCATTCCTCACATACGAATTAGTATCCCAGCACACAGATATGGACCTCCACCCATAGGAATTGTGGCCACCAACAATGTATCCTCTAATTTGTTCAGGAGGGGTTGAAGAATCCATCCCCACTTTGTAGCTGTGTAACCATTCGTATATCCCTCATTTGTTTATACTGATAGTATCTCCCTCCTTCCATCCATCCCGTGATAGCACTGTAACAGAGCATAGATGTGCTTCATTCATTCCATTCGTTGATAGTTATAGGTCTATCCCTCCTTCAATTCCTAAGAGATATTGCTTGAAAAGCATAATCAAATGACTACTACTTAGCGAGATCCCATAAATATGTCAATCGGGAAAATAAAATTGAACTTACCCGGCAAATCCCGGGGCTTGTTTCTGTAACCGAAAACCTTGTATGAGGCCAGCAATGAACATCATCAAGACTAATGCTAGCATAAACAAGAAGCAGTGAAAGGGCCCTATTGGAAGGTTGTTTTACACAAGGGGGAACCTATCAGAATGAAGGACCACAAAGAAGGCACAACCAGCGTCCTATATATGTAGACGTGATGCAAATAAGTGTTGTAGTTGAAATGAATGATTACATGACTAGAAACTTCAACCGTAAATGACATGAGGAAAAAACATTTTATGGTGGCAATGTTGTGATCAAGAGTGCTTCAAGGGGTCTCGAGTTGGAGCCTTAGTCAAATTAAATACCATGCTTGGTTTGGCCAATGATAACTCATTGAAAGCCAGAGATCCATTTCTGGAGAAGTGCATCCTTACAGAAAACAACAAAACAACAAAAAAATATTTTAAGTAGTCAAACCGAACAACAGCTCTGTTGGGAAATGCATAACAAAACCAATCAATACAATCATGGTATTTTAAGTGTAAAGATAAGTTATCAAAACAACGACCACTAATAATTTTGAAGACATGCAACAAAATGATTTTGTATATTTGATTTTTCAAGGATACTAACATACATGTTGATAATTACCTGTAATAAAGCAGAGTTATTTTTGGCTTGTATGAAAGCATAATTTACAAATATTCTAATGTCTAAATGCATGCAATAATTTTACATGTTGTTGCATCTATGGCAAAAAGTAATTATGATGCTCGTACAAGGAGAAGTGGCAGGAGAGTGACAAGGGGTGCGCAGCTGCGATGCACATCGTCTGATGAGGACAGGACAACTGATGTCAATGCCAACAATGCCCCAAGGAACATTGTTGAGGACGACCATGTGACGATAGCTGATGTTAGCACACCATCGGCCACAGAACCACCGTCAACAATAGTGAAAGGGGCAAATTCAACTAAAAAGATCAATGTTATAAGAGGATGGACAAAAGAACAAAAGTTAGTTGCAATTCAGACATAGAGTTTAATGGATACTCAGTTTCGGCATCTGCAAAAAACCATGGTATTCCTTCCTCTTCAATGCATTATTGGATAAATGGACTGACTCGTACAAAATGTAGAGGGCCTTTTTACAGTTGTGACTGAGGAGGAGGAGGCCGAGGTGGTTGAGTGGTGTAAAGAGATGGCCCAATTGGGACGTGGGCTAGAGTTGATACAATTCAAATCCACAGTTGCTCAAATCTGTCAAGGGAGGCCAAACCCATTCAAAGATGGGTTTCCTGATAAATCATGGTGGTTTGGGTTTAAAAAAAGGCATCCAGAACTTGTATTGCATACTGTTGAGGGCCTTGACAGAGACAGAGCATTAAATTTGTGCCCTGCAGTTGTGCAAAAATTCTATGACACACTTTCTAGTGCTTATGATAAACATTCTTATGGAGCATACCATATATGGAACTGTGATGAAACAGGTTTACAAGCAGGGATGAATTGTGGCATGCAGGTAATTGCCAAGAGAGGGAGCCAAAATGTGCCAAAGATGTTTCCTAAGAGTAGGGAGTGGATAACTATTTTATGTTGTGTGAATGCAATTGATACTTCAATCCCAGTATTTTATCTATTCAAATGTAAAAATCAACTGGAAAAATATATACAGAACTGTGAACTAGGTGAATACATGGTTGCACATACCCATGCATGGATAACTAAAGAACTATTTTTAAGTTGGATTTTTCACTTTGCTGCATTGATACCAAGTGGCGTCTCATCTAATAACATACACCTATTGATATTAGATGGCCATGGGAGCCACATGGTTGTGCAAACAATTGAGGAAGTAAACAATTTAGGCATCGACCTGTTGACATTGCTCGCTCATACCACTCACAGACTGCAACCCCTTAATGTTAGTGTGTTTGGCCCTTTCAAGAACTATTTCATGTCGGAGTGCACTGCATGGATGGCAAAGAATCCAGGGGTTGAGGTGAAAAGGTTCGAGTTAGCAGAGCTTGCAAGTAAAGCTTTTAAAAGGGATTTGACACCATCAAATATCAAGGCTGGCTTTAGGAGGACAGGAATATGGCCACTGAACTATGATGCTCTTATGCGTGATACTGGTTGTAGCCAAGCATTTCATGTGGATGGTCAGGAAGAAGGGAATGCCCAAACAGGTGTTTAAGTGCAAGAAGTAGATGACCAAGATGATGTTGTTGCAGCTGGTAATATGATTTCCCTATCTCAAGGACACTTATATGCTGAAGATGATGAAACTGTATGTGAAACACAATATAACCATAAACAAATTCACAGTGACATGGAGATCGTTCCACCAACTCAAGAACATGAAACTCATGTTGCTGATATTGTTAATGACATTGTTGAACATGCAGTTGACAATGACCAATTGACATTGCCAAGCTAAGTAACCCCACCTTCATGGCTAGCAGAAGCAATGATTAATATGAATGCACATAGTGTCTCAGCAACCAATGAAGAAAGCATGAACATGGCCTCACGAACAGAAGAAATGAATAGTGAAATTGTTCATTTTTTTGTGGACCATAGATCAATGGAAGAAGATGAAGCACTTAATGAGGCATCAAATGAAGATAATGATATAATTCAATCAGTTCCACCAAATACTGAAAGGGAAGTACCAAGCAATGACATGCAGGTGGGAGGAGTGGAGAAGACACTTGGTCGGTTCCTAAAGCTACTAGTAGAGAGAGTATCAATGATGAAAAAGTAAGGTGCATCGGGTAGTCTCATCTGGGCCGAAGGTCACAGTTACTCACCTTAGAGGACTATATAAACCTGTTACTTGAGTCTGAAAAAAATATATAAATAAATAAATAATAATAATAATAAATAATAAATAAATAAATGAATAAATTTGAAATGCAAGAATTAAAACAAAAAAAGAAGGATCTAGTCAAGGAGAAGAAGGCAGCAAGGATTGTTGCAGCGCAACGTCGAGTAGATGAAAGGATTGAAAGAGATAAAGCAAGGCAATTCAAGGACCAACAAAAACAAATAGCAAGACAGGAAAAGGAAAAAAGAAAGGCACAACAAATTTTTGAAAAAGAACAAGGGATGATCAATATGGTTGACAATGATACAAGAATAGCTGATGAAACCATGATTATTTCAAACTCATTGGACTCCATTGCAGATAATACACCATTATTCCAAGATCTCATAAACATTCAAGTGCCTCACTATGAAACTGAGGGTTTTCCCATTTGCCTTATTCCTACCAGAGTTGGTGTCAATTCTATGTATGCTAATTACACACCTCCACTTAATGCAGGGGTCAGTAGTGCAAATGTGAGGTATGGGTACTCAATACCTCCATGGTTGGAAGCTGCAAATTGGAGTCAATCATATGGAAAAAATCAACCATTTCCTAATCAACCCTTGACAGGTAGGCCAACCTACTTGGCTCAAGAAGGTAACTCGGGGAGTTTTGGCACTCAAGATTCTCATGGCAATAAAGAATAAGGGTGTCATATGTTTTTGTTTGTAACGGCATTATGATGTGGATTTTGGATGGATTGTATCTTTTCCTGTCACAAAAACAGTTTGGCTTACAACCTAGGTTGTTTTATTTCATAATGTGTGCGATATTTCAGCCAAAATCCATTTTAGAAGGAACATCTATAGTCTATTATAATGTAGAAATCTTACAAGATTCTCATGGTCATAAAGAATAGGGGTGTCAGATGTTTTTGGTTGTAACCGCATTATGATGTGGATTTTGGATGGATTGTGTCTTTTTCTTATCACAGAAACATTTTGGCTTACAACCTAGGTTGTTTTATTACTTTGAAATGCTAACAACATTATGGTTCTATGCATTCACTACATTGAAAAGCCAAAAGCAGCTTGGTTGGTTGTAAAGCATTTTTATTTGCGAGCTAAGCACAAATATTTATAAAAAAATTGATTATTAGCATTGAAAGACTATTTATTACAGTGGAAGAAATGCTTTAACCTAGGTTGTTTTATTACTTTGAGGAAGGACATGGCATAATAAATTCACCATCTAGAGCTAAGAGAATGAGAGGGAGGATATGTGGATGTGATCCTTCATACACATGATAGTGCCATGGTCCATTGCAACAACATCAAGGGAAACTGAAAGGGAAGCTAGGGGTGACGATGCTTGAGAGTAGGACAATGCCTGAAATGCTTCGGATCTATCAGTTCTTTTAGATGATGAGGAAGTAATCACCAACAAGAAGAAGCCATCCAGTTAGGTTCCATGTCTCATATCCTGCTAGGTCCCTTACTATAATTTGACCTTTGCCCCGACAAAAGACAAATTAAAGAGGACAAATACCTACTGAACTGCTTTGGATCTATCAAATTTTTCCAAATGATGAGGAAATCTAAAGCAATCATCCACATCCACAAGCCTATCTCCAAGACGATAGTGTGGAAGGAAAAGTAAATGTTAGAAACCCTCAATTGAAAGTAGCTTATTTAGAAACTAAAATCCATTCACAAAAGTCACCTTTATGTTAATTTTAGATCTGACTTCTATAAGATTCCATCTCTACTTTAATAATGCAATAATTTTGTAAGGAACGATGATAAGTATAGGAAGGATATATTATGCAAGAGTTAATATTCCCGAAGAGTAGCTAGAACATGATGTGTTATATGAAAAATACAAATCAAAATGTCAATGTATTGTTTTGCAATGAGATGAGATGCAAACATGCAATGCGCAAATAAGAAAGACAAAAAGAGAAACCAATGAGGTCTGCCACCCAATGGATGCAAACATAATAGTTAGACCTGAAACCAATGGCTCAAAAAATACACCAACCTCTTAAATATTTAAGAGATATGATATCAATCCACAAAATATGCTACAATGATAACTTAGATACTTATTCCCCTTTTGAAATTGTTATGTCAATTCATATTATGTCTTGGGGCTTCTTTTTCCACTGCAAAGATGAACAATATTTCATAAAATAAATCAATTAATACTTCACCATTAGCTTCAAAATGATGCTCCCAAGATTGATAAGTGATTTCTTATGGATATTAAACCTTAGCAAATTGATTTCTTCCTACTAAAACAAGTACACCAGATCTCGAAAAGCATATTTCAAATATCAGAAAACATATACCAGACCTTAGAAAATCACTTGGAAAGTCACCAACAGAAAAACATGTGACTTTATTAGCCTCTTATGGTCAATGTGCAATGGTCTTAGGCTTATTATTATTGTCTTATGGTATTTATTAAGTCATAATAGCAATATGCTTCAGATCTAATTATTCATTGCAGTCAAGAAGGATGATAGAAAGCAGGCCACTATAAGCAGTTTTTCAACTTTGAAAGAATAACCTTGATCTAAGTAAGCTTACCTACAAGCACATACTTTTGTAAAATATCTTAAGTATCAAACACATCCATAAGGTGATAACACTAACTCCATAAGGTGATAAGGTTGTAAGGTTGTATATAACTATAGATATAATTTAATCCCACGCCATCTAGAAGTGTTATTAACCTAGTTGTGACTAGAAGTGCAAGAATTCACATATTTGTATTCAAAAGAACATTTAAATAGCGTAAGAGAATGAACAAAAACCTAAATGCTAACCGAGATATGTGAATTCACAATAAAGTGTTATCCACTCCACTAGATTTCAATCACTTAATTTCAAATTTGGAGAAAGAACACCTTTCACCCTCATAATAAATGTTCCTTTATATTATAACAACATTCATATAAAAACCGGCAGAAAATTAAGAATAACAACATTTCAAATCTCGAGAAAGAACATCTTTCACCCTCATGATAAAATCTCCTTTATATTATAACAACATTCATATAAAAACCGGCAGAAAATTAAGAATAACAACATTCATATAAAAACCGGCAGAAAATTAAGAATAACAACATTCATATAAAAACCTGTAGAAAATTAACAATAACCACAGTAAATTTTAATTACGCAAAAACTCCACGTAAGAACCCTCCCAACTAGGGATGCTTTTCTGAAAAAAAATCCATCTTAAAGCATTGTAAGATGGAAAGTCTTTGCTTTAAATAGTAGAAGAGAATGAACAAAAACCCCAATACTAACCGAGATCAAAAATGGAAAAGACCCTCCCAACTAGGGATGCTTTTCTGAAAAAAAATCCATCTTAAAGCATTGTAAGATGGAAAGTCTTTGCTTTAAATAGTAGAAGAGAATGAACAAAAACCCCAATACTAACCGAGATCAAAAATGGAAAAAAAACCCACCTTGCTAAATAAACCCTTATGGAGAGAACACTTAGAAAGATAAATATTTTTGCATTTTCTTTATCACTACATTATCAATAATTTTTTAATATTACTGAAAATAAAATATCTATATTACCATAGTTTTTTATAAATCTAACAAAATTTTATATAATACATTTATTTATTTATTTATTTATTATTATTATTATTTTAATTTGATAAAACTTAAATGTTAAAAGAAAACCTCTCCGTAATACTTAAAACTCTTAACCTCTCAATAACAAAATCACATAACTATTATGAAATAATATTCCATAAAAATAAACCCATTTTTGCTTTTGTACACTATCATACTTCATTGGAATGCGGTTCGGTCGAGAGAAAGCAGCGAACCGGAGCTCTTGCAATGAAAAGAATGGATCGCATTATACATATTTGCTTCTCTCAGTTCATTAAATGTTGTATATAGCAGCCTCCTTTTCAATTTATTTTTACTTTTCCATTGCTGACCTTTTTTTTTCTTTTGTTCTGTTGTGTAGTAATTGCCCTCTGTTTGTCTCAATTAAAGCTACTTTCTTTTATTTGCCTACGGAACCTGTGGGATCCATTCTGTCCTACCAATGTTAACCTTTAATTTACTGAATTGGTTAAAATTTAATATAAATATATTTTTCGTTGAAAATCGATGAAGAAACCAACTTCCATATGTTTATCAAATGCCTAGCCAACCTGCGGATCTGGTATGTTCTGGCTAATATTTTTGATTTTCCACGGACTAATTTTGATTTTCCTAGTGCAGCTCTTATATGGTGGCGCAGACAAAATGAGAACGGGCGTTTTCTCATCCTCATTTTTCAAAAGTCTGCATGGAAATGGCGGAACGCCCGTATCTTCAATGACTCCCACATGCCTTCATCCTACATTTTGGACAATATCATGACATCGTGGCACATGATATATGGATCCATTTGATAATACATGTTTTATTTGATATCTTCCATATCTGACTATATTCTGCAAGGATCCCATTTTGATGTTTCTTAATACACAGACATATATATGTCAATTGATATGACTGATATATATGTATATGTCGGGATACTAGATATATGTGACATATGTGATACATGATATGTGCGTTATGTGGCACATTCATACATATACATCTGTTTTTATATTTTCTCAATATAATATATCTCGCTTTTTTTCTTCTGAAAAAAATATATAGTATGCAAATTGATTCTGTTGTGCAACACTACTCGTACTCAACGCTCAACGCAGTGATATTCGTCGCACAATGAATGAATCAATTGAATTGACGGTGAATTCAACTTCCAATCTTGTATCAGCCGAAGACAAATTCATTTCACAACATTATTGTAATTTCTTTGCATATTGTGTACATAGACATTGGAATTCACTCCTACAAGGAACACATCATTTAGGATGCATGCTTCACTAATGGGATTACAAAGAGCTTTGACCGTGTTAGCGTTGGTTAATGTTAGTATTATGTGTTCATAATTTACAACAATTATAATGGGGAGGATTTGATCAAAATCGAAACAGTAAGGGTAAAATTAGTATAATATATACTTTATATCATTAACCTAGCACATTAGACTCCACTCATGTATGGAAAAAGAACATTCCTATTCAATACTCATGAATGGGCTTTTAGAGTTCTGATTATATATGTTTTTTAAATATTATTATATAAAATATAAATTTAAGTATAATTATTAATAATTTATATTAATATGATTTTAATTATATAAATAATAATGATTTATTTTTAATATAATTATTAAAAATTAAAAATATATTAATAAAATTATACAAATTTATTTTAAAATAATTTTAGTGATAATAAAAAGGCACTACTTTCTATATAATGATCCGACCAAATAGGATTAATCTTCTAAGTTTTCTCATTTAAATTAATCTCTAGTATTATGGTTTAAAAAAAACTATACATAAATTGATACTGGGTTGTTAATTGGATTTAGATATTGTTATTTGTCTCAATGAATCTATTGCAATTGTCTATCTTTGCTCATTTTATGATTTTTATTTCTACACCTTGAAGAATTAGATTTTCAGAAAATAGGGTTCTAAATTTTTTTTGTATTTTTATTAATTTCATGATTTTCCATGCTTAGGTTTATGGAATATTTATTTGTGTAAATGATACCTTCATATTCGCATCATGTATGTTGTTGTTATGAATTTCTAGTGTCTCAGAATTATTATTGTACAGGTCCTCTCTTCTTTCAATCATATCAATTCATAATCATTATTTTTAGGAAAATTCAATAAATATATATTTGTGCAAATCATACCTTTATACTCACATCACATGTATATTGCCATTATAAATTTCCATTGTCTTGTAATCCATATTGTACTAGTTCTGTCCTCTTTAAATCATATCAATTCATAATCGTTATTTTTTTTAATAATTGAATTTCAATTTTTTGCATTTCTAGTATCAATGTTTTTTTAATTTTTCTTATAATAATTTAGTTTACAATTTTTTCCTGGACATAAAATGATTATACTACCATCTATGAAATGCTAAGGATATTGATAAAAAAAATTGCTATCATGAAATACTAATAATTAATCCCATTAGAATGAATCAATAACAATTATTTTCCCTTATATAAAGTGCAATTTCTTTTAGTTTCAGAAAATTCCAGATAATCATTAATTAGGAGTGACATTCTCGATTGTTATATTCGTTAATTAGCCATGTTTAAAAGATATGCATGTCACAAAAGAATCTATTTGAAGAGAATGTGCAATTTCGTTTTTGGCTGGTCTTATTCTTTAATTAAGAATGACACTCTGACTAGTCATATTTATTAATTAGGAGATCTAACAATATATTCATTAATTAAGAGTGTTTACAGTATATTCATTAATTAAGAGTGTTTACAGGATAAATATGTTAAAAAATCATTTCGAAGGAAATGAGATTGGTGGTCTCATTTATCGACAATGTTGGACTTCATTTTTCCGATCTCATTAGTAACAATAGATTTCATTTTTCATTTTTCCGATCTGATTAGTAGCATTTTATATTGTTATAGTTAATAAATAATGTTGCAGTTTGACTCATTTTTACGTTTAAACTTCATCTAGAACTCATGAAATGTAAAGCATGGACCAAACTTTTGTTGTTTTGAATGGTTCATGCTGCCATAGGGCATGTTCATTGTTTTGGATGGTAGTCCACTCATCGACATTTTTTTTTTGGTTGCTTACTGGCACTGTTTTCTCTTTTGCCCTGTTTTTCAGTAATTGCCTTGTTTTGCTGGACTATTCCTTTTAATTAAACACTACCTCCTTTGGAACCATAGCAGCAAGGTTCACTCCAGCGGCAACTAAAAGCAAACACCGGAACTCTACTCAGGTTATTATTCAATTTATTGAATTTGTTTAAATTTAATATAAATATATTTTTCAAAATTGATACTGCATTACTATTTGTACTGTGACAGCGAAGTGCTATTCGTACTACACTCACAATGCATGAATTAATTCACTTAATTACCATGGCACCAGGTAGTGGCAATGTCATGAAAATTTTGTTCCAAAGCCTGTCATACAAGATCACCATCCCTCCTTGCTTTATCATATATCATATCATGAATCCACTTACCCCCTTTAGGGTAAACTTTTCTTTCTAGAACAAAGTGTTGGAGGTCGGTATGTGGCTACAAGTTGGCGTCTAGCACCTTTGTATTTCGGAGCTGCCACGTGGGTTTCCAATTCCTTTTATAGGTCTCCCAGTCTTGGTCATCATGGACGGTTCTCAAGACTTCTTGTTTCTGGTGCTAGTCCACTCTGTGATAATCATCATGACATGATCTTTTGATTCAATGTATTCTCTGCTTAGAAAATTAGGCAAATTATTGTCTTTTCCTTTGATGTGCTCTACCTAAAAGTCAAAGTTTGCAAATAAAGCCTGCCATCTGGAAAACTTGGCTTCTCCATCCTTCTTGATATCTTTTGTTAACACTTTCTGTAGAGCAGATCCATCAGTCCTTAGAAGAAAAGGTTTATTAATAAGATAAACTTCATACTTATTGATACAGTTCCATGCTGACTTGACCTCCTTCTCGATCATGGAGTAGTTATTTTCGGTTGGATTCCATACTCCTGAAGCAAATTGTACAACTTGTTCTTCTTTTCCAACCTTTTTTTTTAAGACTCCACCCCATCTAATATTACTTGCATCTGATTCAACAATTTTGTATGCAAGATCATCAACAACATATAGAATAGGCAAGGGTTTTACCTTAGCCTTGATGTTTTGAACTACTCTTGTATGGACTTCTGTCCATCCAGGAGGATTCTTCTTCTTCAATCTCTGGTTTAATATCCTTCTGCCACGGGCGCAGTCCTGATAAAAGTTGCTGACATAGTTAAGACAACCTAAGAACCTTTGCAGCTGGTTCTTGTCGGTGATGACATCTGGAAACTTATCTGCAAACTCTAAAGCATGTTTTTGCAGAGAAATCTGCCCATTGTAGATCGTATGACCCAAAAATTTGATAGTGGTTTGGAATACCTCAATCTTCTTTTTGCTAAGCACCAAGCCATTGTGCTTAACCAAATTCTTAAAAATATTTACATGTTTAAAATGTTCTTGGATGTTCTTGGAAAATATTAATACATCATCAATATATACAATTAGCCAATCAAAATATGGCTTGAAAATACCATCCATTACCTTTTGAAATTTTGATGGAGCATTCTTGAGTCCAAAAGGCATAACGTTCCACTCATAATGTCCTGTTGGTATGCTGAAGGGAGTTTTAAATTTATCTTTCTCAAAAATTGCCACTTGCCAAAACCCTACTTTCAGGTCAAACTTGGAAAATATCTTGACACCTGCTATCCTTCTGATTAAGTCTCCTTTGTGTGGGATTAGATAGGTGTCATCAACTAGGACTGAACTTAGAGGCTTATAGTTTATGACCAGTCTAGGGATGCCTCTGATCTGCTTATCTCTTTTGTTGACATAGAACCCGTAACAGTTCCAGGGGCTGTTGGATTCTCTAATCAGTTCTCTACTGAGGAGTTGTTGAATCTCCTTCTGGAAAAGATCTCAGTATTATGTGTTCATCAGGATGGCTCTGCTCTTACAAGGTTTTCCAGTGTATAATTCCCTGTAAGGGAGTTCGACTGTGTGCTGCTTCATGTGCCAAAAGGCATTGGGTTCCTCTGAGCAACATTCTTCTTCTAATTGTTTCTTCAATTCTCCAATTCTATTTTTGATCTGGGGCGATTTGAGGTGTTCTTCTATTCTCAAAGCTGACTTAAGATCTTTTAGATCTGTCAGTCTGGCTTCGGCTCTATCCAGATCTTGTATAGTGTGTACCATTGTAGAAATTCTAGGACTGGAGATATATTGAAGTTCAATTTTCTTTCTTGTCCCTTTTGAAGTGGGGACAGAAATGAAATATCCATCTTTGCCTCCTTTGAGTTTGAGTGACCCATGAGGTTCTACTGCTGCAAGAAAGACATTACCAAGCATACAATCCACTGGAATGTGAGTTACTGCAAACTTCAAATAAACACAGTGGCTATCAAAGCAAACAAATGCTTTGGGTACTTCATATCTAAGCTTTTTATTACCCAATCCTACCACTTCTCTTTCTGCAGTCACCCAATATCTTGCTGGGATATTTTTCATATTCAAAATATTAATATCTGCTCCAGAATCAATAAGAGCAACCATTTCAAACATTTTCCCTTCTATGCAGATATTTACTAAAACATGAGCATGAAAGTTCTGAGTAGGTTCACCACTGGTTCACCAATAGTTGGCTATCAGGTCCAAATGAAGAGACACAGCAAGTAGCAAGCTTGTGACAGGAGTCCCTGCTTAAAATTGGTATCAGAGCCAGTAACATCTGGTTCTTAATATTTACAACACAAATAAATATTTATTCAATTTTCTAAAAATAATGATTATGAATTGATATGATCAAAAGAACAGAGAAATGCTATAATATAAATTCTGAGATAATGGAAATTTATAATAGCAATATACATGTTGCAGAAATGAAAACTACAAAATTAGTAAAAATAGACACTTACAACACTTTCATCCATTCAAATAACAATGCCTGAATCCAATTAACAATCAAGTACCAATTTATATATAATGTTTCTTTTGTAAACCATAATAGTAAAGATTAATCTAGGTAAGAAAACGTAAAAAATTAATCATATTTAACCTTTGAAGTTATAGGTATAATTTTTTGAAATCACTATTATTATTTTAAAATGAATTTATATAATTTTAATAATAATATTAAAAAATAAATATTATTAATTAAAATAATATTAATATAAATTATAATATTAAATATATTTAAAATTCACTTATCATAATTATTTATAAAAACAATAAATTTAGAAAACAAACATATATATATATATACCCCGAAAGCCATCATGGGTATTGAATAAAAATGTCGTGTTCGAGATATAAGTGCAACTTAACGTGTTATGCTAATGATATCCCAAAAAAATGAAATGAATATAGAAAAAATAATGTATACTAATTTTATCGTTATTGTTTCTACTTTGACCTAAAATGCTCCAAATTATAATTGTTGTAAATTATAAACATTGACTAGTAACAAAATCTGAGATTACACGGTCAAATCTCTTTATCTCTCGACATTGTGATTGGTGAAGCATGCATCTGAATGATGTGTATTAGTGAATTTTAATAGGTATGAGTGAATTCTAATAGGTTTATGTAAATTATATCTAAGAGATTAGAGGAATCTTGTGAAATTAATGTTTTTTTTGTCCAAAAGGAATTAATTATGACGTTGTACCTATTGGGTAAGAATGAAAGTATTATTTATAGAAATAAATATTTTATTAAGTTTTAGTAGTAGACATCATGAAATTAAATCAATATAAATAAAGATAATTATAGAGTTTTATTATAAAAAACTTACTTTTTTTTGTAAGCTTGGTAGTAATTTCTCTATTAATATTTTTTGAACATAACTATCTTTAACAAAATTTGTAGGTGGCCTCAACCTGCCCGCAGGAAACCAAATCTGTTTGCCACTTGTCTGCGTCAAACGCTGTCCAAAATTTAAATAAAGTTTTTAAGACCATCCAAGCTACATTTGCAATTTTATCTACTGTAAACTTCAACTTAAAAAAGTAAAGGCTAACCGACATATTATCAAAATTCTGTTTGAGGACCTATTTCACTCATCAGTGAGTCCACCGGGGCTGGGGCTTTCGCATTGAACCCCGGGATTTCTCTCCTCTTCATGTCCTGTATGCTCTACTCAATCCTATTTAGTGTGAGATTGTTTCGGTACACTTGTATCTGGACTGCAACAATTTCTCTGTGTAGATCCTTCATGCTAGGCTCCGTTGGTCTGGCCTCCTCATGTTCCTCTCGCTCCTTATATCGTGTCATTGCTCGTGCCACTATGTTCTTCATAACCTAATACTACTGAATTGTTTATCGAAACTACGTGTGGCGACCTCTGGTGTTCCCCGAATCTTTCACCATAGTTTCCCATTCTTCTGTCTCTATTTCCTAATTGGTTATATTGTCGTTGAGCTCTCTCTCCTACTTTAATATTTGAGCTTTCACCTCCAGCGGAGTGCCAACCATATTCATGTTTATCAGGGTCTACATGTTTTCTTTCCTAGTCTTTCTTCCTCTTTTGTTTGGACCTCTGTTGGAGGTTGCTTCCATGCCCTTGGTGCTTTTCCCTGCCTTACCTGTTCCTCTGGTTCCTCTCTTGCCCACCTCTTTTCCCTCCTTTGCCATCCTGTCCTCTTTCCTTCTTAGTATTTTTTTCCCTGGGTGACTCACCAATTCTGGTTTTCTTGCCTGTTCCTAGGCTAGAACACTATAAGGGTTCTGGAACACCAGGCGTCGATGCACACTGGTATTTATATTACCTATAACATTAACAAGTGAAAATTATTTACAAGTCATAATTCTTTTAAACATAGTGGACTTAAGTTTCTTTGTCCCAAGCTTGTCCACCCGCTCCTAGCTTGGAGAATTGTGGTTTCCCTCTTTATCCCCCCAGTTCCCCCCTTTCTTTTAAGAGACGAACATGATTTTTCCTTTCACTTTGGCCTAGTGATTCTCTGTAGTTTGTATATCCCAGTTTCCCAGTTCCCACAGGGTCTCTCTATTGCCCCTCCCTACTTTAGTTTCCTCCCCTCTCTGCTTATCCCCACCCCAACAGACAAGATAATGCTAGCAGAATTAACAGTTTTGCATGTGTCCCAATTCTGAGTCTCACTGTAGGTATTCTGGGTCGCGTTTGAGGGTCCAGACTAGGATTCTCTCCTCTCTGTTTCCGTCTCCCGGTTGCTACCCCTGATTGTCCCTTGTGACCCACAGCCTTTAGCCAGGTTTGGGCTCAGATCTAGCTGGATGAATCGCAACCTTGCTGCTCGGTCCATGACGGTTACAAGCTCCCCTCCCATGATAATAACTTCTTCCCTCACATCCCACAGGATCCACCTTGTCGTAACGACAGGTTTCCTACTCTCGCCATTTTAGAAGCCCCGTTGGGCATCCCAGTGGGCCACATTCCCTCGGTCCCTATATACCCAGACATGCATTATAGTTTTCCCGAGCCCCCTCTCCCCGATGGAATTCTAGGCGAAAACACTCCAGCCGATCGGGCTAGTTTCCTAGGCAGAACAGGTCTCGACTCATTCTAAGTATTTACATCCCTCAGCCCTCAACCCATGTTCCACTGTAGAATTCATTTTTTCTATGCAATTGAGAAAGGTGACTGAAGTAACATACCAATTCTTGCCGATGAACCCCCTTTTCCACTCGATGTCCTCGAGCCCGCTTCCACCACCTTCCACTGCACATTCTTTCTCCTTCTCCCTCTACATGCAAATGACTTCTCTCCTGGCTACCTTATCTTCTTGTTTCTTTGTCCAGCTTCCCGGCCTAGCATCCATAAGGTCCCTCATGTGCCCTCATCCTCTTTCCATCACCCATTCCCTCATTCGATTTACTCGGGATGAGTTTTTCCTTACCCTTACATTATTGCCTTCCATCACTTCACTCGTGTCGTCGGTTGCTCCTGCCGTGGGTTTCCTTCTTTTGCCTTGCCACTTTCCATCGCTTGTCTGCCCGCCATCGCGCCTGACCCTGGAACTCCATCTCTCTCCTCCATCCTCATCCACAGCTACATTAACTCTGTACTGTCCATTTCTGTATCCTAACTTGCATGTTGCCCCACCTACCTTCGTGTCTCCCGCCTTCCAATACCCCCTCTGTCCTTTGGGCCAGTTGGGTGGCTTCTATCACCTTGGCCCCCCATACCCTCTGGCCTACCTCGGCTTCCGTCACCACTTCGTCCCTACCACACCTCGATCGGGGGAAATAAACATATTTAATAAACACTAATAAATTGTTAATATTACACGCTCTTATGAAAGAGATAATTTCTTTCAAATTTAAAATTGACATGTGATATTTAAAAAAATATTAATAACCACAAAAATTAATGAATAAAATACTTCATAATTCTCTCTCTCACTCACACACACACACCGAAATTCTATTTGAATATCTATGTTATTTAATATATGGCAATTTAGTCCTTAGGGTGGTTCACTTGGCAAGTTTGTATTATGTAAATAAATGAGTATATGAGTGATGGAGTCTTTTGTTCAACTTTGTTCAATTTTCCAACCCCTTATATGATTAACATTAAAATAAAATAAAATAAAAGAAATTATATAATATTTTTATTTGAATGCTAACTATTTAAAATTTATGAATAAACATAAATAATACAAAATAATTTATAACTTTCTATAAAATTTATGATTAAAAAAATTAAAAGATATAATATTCATTAACGATAACTTCATGCCTCCAATAAGGACTATATTGACATATGTAAAGATACATTAATAGCTAAGTGATTTAAAGTGGTTTTATCATCTATGGACTAGTAACTCAACATGAAGGTTGATTAGATTAGGAAGACCATAGCTACAAATAGGTATAGTTATTGAAATTGGGTGAACTTGACCCATGTCTCTAAGTGAATAAGCATCACTTTTAAGTTATAGTCCAAATGTGCACTCATGCTTCAATCATGTAAATTCTACGGTGTTATGGGAAGGTACCTTATGGTACTTGCACCATTGATAAGAATTGTTTTTAGATTTCATTTTGTTATTTTTGTTTGATGCTAGTTGATATCTGTATTTTTCTTTAGAACACCAATTATATCACGTGTTGTGGAGACATTGGAAATTGAATTCTCAAGATTGAAAAAAGAGGGTAACTGAATGTATAATTTAATTAAGGTGGTCATTTCCATCAACCCTATTAAGGAACTAGATGAATGTGTTCAAGCATAGCCTGGGTAAGGGTTCAAGGGGTGAAAGGTTAGGGTGTACCTATTATGGATAGATTTAGGATATCTCATTTGAAGAGAACAAAGGTAGGGTACAAAACAATCACACCTCAATCACCTTTAGAGACCATTAATAGGTTAGAGGAATGGAAACACCCTAATTGTAGGGAAAGTTGAGGGTTAACATCCTATGAATTGAAGACTGATCAAATGGTATGTTGGTAATTATCCTGTCTCTTTCCAATGGTTTTAGAGAGTGAGGGAATAAGGAATAATCCCCAATATTGATGATGGAAAATGTTGATAGAGACTCCTTGGTGGAGTACTAAACATGTAGCGTATCAATAGGGTGGGAAACCATCCTAGTACAATCACCAATAGATAATAGAAATTAGAGAGTGGAGTCACCACTTGGTTTTAAGGAAAGATTGAGAAACCCCAAGGAAGAGGAAGAGAGGAATAAAAAAGGGAGAGAGAGGCCACTAAATTAATTAGGGTTTTAATATTAAATAGTTTTATGAGTTTTATGTTAATTATGGTTTTCAAAAGTAATTAAGAACTAAAAAAATGTAAGAAAAACTATGGTTAGTTCCCATTTTGTTTTGACGAGTTAGTTAAACTATGTGCTAGAAATATAGATACCCATGAACTGTAAATTAGTGAGTTTTTCCAATAATGACCCAACAAGTTGTTGTTGCACATATGTATATCTAAACTATTGCAATGTCTCCATGAGAACCTACAAAGACCTTTATGATCAATATAGTTTCAATTACTTTGAGTTGTTTCCTACATACATCATCTTTTTTTTTGTTTAAAACTCGACATTTTATTAGTTCAAAGAGATATTACAAAAGAGTGTTTTCTTCCCTATTGGTCTGCCCATAGGGAAACCAGATTAGTAGGACAAAGTAAATGATCTTAAGGTCGTGGATACCTTGCGTATCCAAATTATCAGATAGAAAAAAGAAGTTCCCAGAATAAAAATAAAAAAAAACAACAAAAATGAGCTTGTGAATGTTTAAACACTTCGTTTGCGAGAAAAAAAAGAAGCGTCCTTCAGAACTAGCACAAGGTTGCACTTAGCTAGAAGAAGCATCCAGTGGAACACATGAGAAGCAAGATTAGTGTAAAACCTTGATCTTATACAATGTGTTCCTTGACCATATCCTCAGCCACAAACATCTCGACCTCGAGTATAAATTAGACATGAGCACCGTGACCACGAGCACCTCGAGTATAACTTCGGACATGAGCACTGTGACCACGAGCACCTTGACCACCTCGACCATGATCATCGTGACCACAACAACAAGCATCCCAACCATGAGCACCTTCGCCACAAGCACCTTTACCACGTGTCACGACGACCATATGTTTGAATTTTTTATCCTTTGTTACGATGCCCCTACCTACGTAATTGAGAGTCGTGATCCAAAGAACTGATGATAATGAACCATGCAAATGGGTCACTAGTGTGCCAACTACTCCAGCGTGCAAAAATTATTGACACCAGCCTAAACCCATCACTATTTGACCACTAATGGAGTAAGTAAACTTCCAATGTGAAGTCCTCTACTCACATAGAGTGAATTTCCCTGTGCTTTTGAGATTTCCACCTATTGTCTCCGACAACTGAAAAGGAGATAGAAGATCCTGGGTGACATAAAAACCAATATGTTGAGGTTGACTGACTGTCCTAATCCCCATAATGCTCATGAAAATACACGAGTGTGTTGGAAACAAAATAAGAGGTGTAGTGGGAAGCATACACGCCAACCTTGAGAAACCAGAGAATGCATAAGGAGGGTCTACTGTATGTAAACATAATTACAATGAAAATCGACGACGTGATTATTAAGGGCCGACATATCTCACAAAAGAAAGGGATAAATAATACAACTTCAGTGTAACCACTGTTGATCTAAATATAGAAACTGTCATGCATTTTGGTAGCCTTCTGCACACAACTCAAGGTGTCAATCCATGTCATTATAGTTGGCCATCATTTCCTTGTAATCTAGAGTCGAGTCAGTGTACCTATCCACTAAATCTGTTAATGCCCATGGTGTGTGAGGAGTTATCATATTGTACCTATGCATTGGGATATGCATGTGAGTAGGGAGGTGGCCAGAATCACCATTCAAGTTGATCATTGGCATGACATTTGGCCCGTACTCACACCTGCACCATCAACCTAATTACTTATGCAGATTTCTCTTGTACACTAAGTATCCAATATAAATTCCTATAATACCTTATCTATACATATTTAGTTCAAGTTATCCTCACAAAAGGAAATGGTTGCAATTTTCTATTTAGATATGCTCTCTATAGCAATGTAACAAGGAGAAAAGATTACCTTTGCTTACAGGTGTCTCAAGGATACACTGGTTGGATGCATCGAAAATCAACATGATAGAAATATGAAAACTCTATCAAAGATCTTGTCTATTTCATTACTAAACATTGAAATTTATACAAAATCCAACCGAAGAATGTACAGGGATTCACGAACTTCCATTTACTTTGTATCTAAATCTGCCGACTATCTCCGACTAACACCAACTACTCACCGTCATACGATCAGGACAGACAACTCGTGATTATTATTCTAACACCTCCCCTTAATCACGACCGTATCAGCTAATATTACAACAAAACATTTCATTTTTTCCTTATTTTTAAAGGGTCCATGCTTGTTCATTTTTTGGTGTAATTTCATCTTCACCTTTCTTTCCATAAGATAGTGATGGAGCTTCTCCTTTCTTGATTGTGGGCTAACACTCTTTGTATTCAACATTGTTGCAGGTTCTTGAGACTTATACTTGTCCTTAATGCTTGCAATTTCTTCAAGTTTTGTTGCTTCTTCCTCACTGTCGATATCTACACTCTTAAAAGAAATGTTAGATTTATATAAATGATCATAAAAAGAACCATATTGACTCTTGTCATCCTGCTCTTTGAAGAGATATTTGCATCCTTCATCTTTCTATGCTATCGTAGTTGGTTGTTTCATGTCTTCAACCTCTTTAATCAACTTTGTTGTTGCACACATGTTGTCCTTCATTCGATTTGTGTGTGGAGGTGGGAATCTATTCTCACCGAACAACAACACATCAATAAGATGCTTTTCTTGCATCAGATTGAACCACTCTTCATGCGATACATAATTTTCATCAAATTTGACTTCATATGTCAGTGCATCGAAGAGAATTTCTTCATAAAAATATTCAGATTCTATATCAACAATTGTTTTTTCATCCACACATGTTTCAATGTCAATTACAAGCACACATTCATCATCCATCATTGCAACATCAATGTTTCCATATTTAGCTTCACAATCAATTATGAGACTGAAAGCACAATCATCATTTTCAACAACACTACTTTCATCATCTTCAGCTCTCTCACTCCCCTCCATAATGTACTTCATTTCAAGAACATCCCAAAACATTTTTTCATCACATATTTCACCAAATTCATACAAAATACTAGACAAAAAAATTTCATCTAGAGATATGATGAGAAGCAATGCTACTGCACCTCTACTTTTATCAAGGGCATTTATCAAATTCCTTGAACAAATTTCCATAACTTTATTGAACCAAGAAATCCCTCCATTTTTATTGCCCAAATTTTAAAACTTTTACCTCAGAAAATTGGCAGCACTTGCAATAATTGCTTCAATATTGCATCAGTCTCTTCAAATTCTCCATGCTGACTCAAATCTATATTTGGATTCATGTCTTTGAGAAACATTTCATATTTTCTTATATATGTGTGTATCAACCCATGAAAAAAAAAATTAGAAAAAAAAATCAAAGGTGGGATCAACCCATGAAAATTATTTAGGCAATGACAATGCTAACTACAACAATATGGTTGCCACAAGAAATGTGGAACACCTAAGGGAGGTCTGGGGGGAAGAGATATCTCAAAAGACAAGGAATAATAGGGACTATTTTCCAAGATAATTCACCATATACTTGAGAGAGGATCATGAGAGGCTAAGGAAGATAAATGAGGGTTCATGGAAAAAACCTAGCTAGGAGATAAGGAGAGGGTCAATGATGAAAAGGGAGAGTGAAGGAACTAGGAAGGGCAAGAGGAGGTAGGTGGGGAAAAGAATACTTGCACTCAAAGAAGTGGGGTAAGAAGGGATCCTTTCTATATAAATGTAAATACAATTCATGAATTGTGGGTTCAAACCACAAGAAACCATCAAAGGTATGAACTACCTTGGGATTAGTTTTGGGCCATGGTGAAGTCACCAAAAATCATAAAAGTAACAAATATTTTGGGAGCCAAATTTCTTTTCACACCTCAAATCAATGAAATGACCAAGAGCTAGTTTGAGTCCCATAAGATCTAAGACTAAGCATGGGAAAGAGCATATATATATATATATATATATCAAGAAGAGAGGGTTTGTTAATCTAGATTGGTGGATTTATGCTTGATTGAAAGGAGTTAGCTTCATGCTTCATATGCTTTCCATGTGCCATTACAAAATAAAAGAAAATGGTTCCTTTAGCTTGTTTGGACTAGTGCATGAAATTAAAAAACAATATTTTCCCAAAAAAATGGTGCTTCAACTCATTGTCTCTAATCAGATAGATGGCCGCGTATCCTGCAATTTCATTGATTTCCATTTGCAAAATAAAAATAACTAAGCTATGACGAGTAAGGAAGATAGGGTTGGTCTAATTTGGATAAGAATCTAGCTTGTAACAAGTAATAAGTAATCCAAACATCGACACATAATGAGAAAAATAAACAAAATTGGTAGGGACCTATTGTGCACTTGCATTTGTCATGGAGAGGGAAAACAATGGCGAGTCTCACCAAACTCCATAATATTGCAAATAAAGTGAAATGATATGGCATGAAAAGTAAAATAGTATAAATAAAAACCTAGATTGAATATCAAGAAAAAGGAGATAAGGTATCCATAAAGTTCCCTTACAATTGAATATTGTGGATGCCCCAACTTGTAATTCATTAATCCTATTTTCTAATATGCTTGATGAAAATGTAGTCTTCTCATTCCATGTTGCTCTAACCTCCAAGCCATTCAAAAAAGACAAAAATATGGAAAATGAAATGGGAGAAAGTGAATGATGTAGATGTGTAGGCAAGAGGAGATGCAACCCAAAGTAGGGAGGGGGTAATATGAGCATAGAAATGGTGCAAGGATGCTAGGTTTTATTGCACTAGTCCCCTCCTTTGGTTTCTCAATGGAAATGTTGTCTTCTCAGTTCTCATCCCATGTTGCTTTAGTCTCTAAGCCATGGAGACTAATACCAAGGGATAACGTTTCAAATGATTAACAAGGGGATGAGAGAGAGAAAATGATCTGAAAATGAAACTACTTGTATTTGTTGTTCAAGGTATTCATTTCCATTAAATTATATGTGGAAATTGTTATTCATGTCTTGCAATTGAAACAAAGTGATTTTGGCAAATTTTTGAGTCTTATATGTGAAGGAGTGTAATTTCATTTTATTGTTTAGCATATCAAATCTGAAAAACACAGCAAGATAAAATCACATAATATAACATAGTAGTTGATAAGACAGTTCACCGCTTCTGGCCTACATCTGTCAGGTCCAAGGCCCCCAAATGGGCATGTCCTTGCTCTTATTAGATGCTCAAATTGGTTATACAATGATAAGAAAGCCTAACAGGAAAAATAAGTTGTGAAAATGAGTTCGAAACACAAAAAACAGTTAAGAATGGTTGTTGTTACACCTCCAATGGTTAACCATAGCCCAATACACCTCCAACACTCCCTAGGCCCTAATGCCTCTCCAAGTTTCTTTGGTGAAAAACCACTTGAAGATGAGCTATGTTGGCTCTGAAACCTGTACCATTGGTTGTGGAATGATCAAAATACCAAAAATAAAAATAAAAAATCACTCCAAAAGGATCTCCCTAATGAAAGTTATGACCTCCAGAAGTTTTTGTCCAGTTTGACCAAAAAAAACTCCACTAAATGTGGCTTAACAACAGTTAATCCCGCTAATTTTGGCAACCGTAATTGCCTGCGTTAAAGGCAGAATGACCACGTAACCTTAACCTTCAGGGTAGTAGGTTATCCACCGAGTTTAGGCCTTTGGTTCTGCGCTCTGGTCATATGGATAAGGGGTTGGCCCCTTTCTGCCCCAAACTTCACTTTTAACAAACTTTAAATATGATATGAGCCCTTAGGTTGTTAAGAACCAGCGTTAGGCGGGCTCATTGGGCCTGTGGGCTGGTAGCGCGGAGACCTACGATCGAATCTTGCGAAGTGCCATATAATTTTTCCATACCACAGACCTGCAGACTTAGTGCCACGTGGCGGTCTCCGGGCTTGCCACGTGTCAGCCCCTGATTGGTCCTCCAAAACAAAATATTCTCGTGAATATTTTGAGGAATATTTCATTGAATATTCTTTGAAATATTTTTTTTTTTTTCCAAATTCAAAATTTGTAGTTTATTGGACATTTTTAAAATGCGATAACTCCTCCATACGGTGTCATTTTTTTGAACTATTTACGGTGCCGGAATCAGGAATACGAGATCTATCTGGTCATTCTGGTTTCAACCAATTCTGAGCAATTCAAAATTTGACCATTTTTTCCACTTAAGACATGATCGCCTGATCAGAAACCCTAATTCAACCTCCATAAATAAAAGGTTCTCTTCATTAAGGAAAAAAATAATGGACATGATGTTAAGTAAATGGTGGAGAAACAAACAATGGACATGACAGAAGTAGAAACTGAATTCATTGCTAAATCAATTAATTTATCCATTGTGCGTCTAGTAAGAATAGCATTGCGCTAACATTGTGTACGAATGTGTTGCACTGCCATAATCAATTTAAGATGAGCCATATGCATATTCAATGAAAAATATATTTATATTAAATTTAAATTTAAACAACTCAAGAAAGCAAATAATAACCTAGTTGGTTGTTGTTGGAGTGGAGGCAGCAAGTATAGTTTTATATGTAAACCAAATAAACTAGTGTTTAATAATAAAAAAACATACATGAGCATGAGCAAGTTCAAAATAAAAAGTTTGGTTTCTTATGAGATAATGTTGAGTGAAACATGGGCAACTCTCAAGTAAGCAATTGCTATGGTGTGGCTCATAAGATATCGAAAAAGAATTGAGAAAATGGGAGTAGGTAGATGGCCTAAAGTTTTCCTCAATGAAAGCTTAAGTGAAAGAAAGAAAACATGGATGAGACAAAATAACAAATGAATGCATAAATGGAATATCTACCTCAATATCTGTCCCACAAATAGCAAGGAGTGTTAAATATTCTTGTTATGGAGAAGTTTTGCATGAGCATATAGGGAAAATAGCTGGGTAGAAAGAAGAAGTACTATGTTGAGAAATTCAACCTTAATTGCGATCTCCAACAACAAGAGTACATTGAAGTTGCTCAATCAATTAAGAACTGACTATCATCAATTTCAATGTGAAACTAGAATGAGAAAACATTTCATTTCGAAATGCAATGCCATTTAAAAATTGGTGGTCTCATAAACTATTTTTTTTTCTTAAATATTAAATCTCATTCATTCATTCATAAAAAAAAATAGAACAATAAATACAAAACAAAAAAGAGAAAAAGAAAACAAACCCAACACCAACAAAAATAAAATTACAATAAACTAATAAAATTACAATAAACTACTGTAAACAACTCGACCACAAATTCAAAAAAGTTTAATCAACCGACCGAAGCAAAATATTCAAAAGCACAAAAATCAAGGCGATTCTTTATATTCCATAAGCTCCGAGCTTAGTTTAAACCTAAAAATTATACCAAACTAAATAAAAATTGAAGGAATGAGATGCCAATGTATACTAAGATAAATAAAATTATGCAAAGTAGTCCCCATATTTGTAAAAATTTAAGAAATGAAATGCTAAAAATTTAAGGAATGAGATGTCAACGTATACTAAGATAAATAATATTGCACAAAGTAGTGCCCATATTCTTAAAAATTTAAGAAAGGAGATGCCAATGTTGTTGATAAATGATGCCCAACAATCTCACTCTCTTCAAATCGATTTTTTTGTGAAATACATTTCTAAACATTCCTAATTAATGAATATTGCTAGCAAGAACTCACTCAAAGAAAATTTCACTTGAAATTAAGAATGGGATGAAATTACTAGTACATCATTGTTCCTAAAAAAAATTATCAATGTCTTTGGCATTTCATATATAGTAGTATGGTCTTTTTTGTCCCAAAAAAATTGTAATTGTAAATGTAAAGTAAAATTAAAAAATGTTAAATATGTGTTGATAATGTAAAAAAATTAAATTTAATTATCAAGACAAAAAATAATGATTATAAATTGATATGATCAAAAGAAGAGAGGCTCCGAGTGCAATATATTTTTTGAGAAAAAGGAAATTCAAAATAGCAATATACATATTATGAGTATGAAGTATCATTTACACAAATAAATATTCAAGAAGCTACAATAGCAAAAATCATGAAATTAGTATAAATTTAAAAAGTTCTAAATTTTATTTTCATAGAATCCAATTTTTCAACATGCAAAAATAAAAATTATAGAATAAATAATGATATACATCATCCACACAAATAACACACAAATAACAGTACACAAATCCAATTAAAAACTAAGTATCAATTTATGTATAACTTTTTTTTAAACCATAATACTAGAAATTAATTAAATCAAAAAAAATTTAAATATTAATCCTATTTAACCTTTAAATAGCAAGTAAATTTATTAATATATATTTTAAAATCATTATCATTATTTTGAAATAGATTTATATTATTTTAATCATGGTAGCAGAGTACATACCTGTAACGACAAAGGACGATATCAATCATGGAATCGAATTTACAGGCAATTTCAGCGTCCTACTTGGCAGTAGAGTACCTGCCGTGTAAGTATTATAAAGTGAGATGTGTTTATCATGAAATTGAATTTACAGAAAATTTCAGCGCCTTACTTTCAGAAAATGCAATTACTAAGACTGCAGAAGCGGAAAATGCAATTACTAAGACTGCAGAAGTGAACAAAAATACAGAGAATTATAGCCAGTTCCTACATCGAACGGCTAATGCTGGTTTTTGCTTTTTAACTTATCCACATCGAACGGCTTATATTAATATTTTGGTGTTTTCTTAAAAACATCAACCGCTCCACTCCTTTTTCTTTTTGTTAGACTGAAATAGTAAGTACCACCTACGTTTAAGTCTTTAAGATGCGATTCAATGATTCGGGTAGAAGAAGGAATAGTACAATATATAAAATTTTGAGATGATAAAAAATCTATATATATATATAAATTATATGATGTGAAATCTTTATTCAATTTTTTAAAAATATTATGAATTCGATGTGATTGAAGAAAAAAGAACTGATACAATATAAATTTTGAAATAATGGAAATTCACAATAGCAATATATATAGTAAATAGAATTTGACAGAAAATCCAATTCTTAAATGTGCAGATATGGAAATTACAGAATGAGTAGAAATAGACACTTGCAACACTTTCATAGATACAAATAACAACACCTAAATCCAATTAATGACCAAACATCAATTTATGTATAATATTTCTTTTATAAACCATAATATTAAGATTAGAAAAACTTAAAAAATTAAATATGATTAATCTTTAAATTTAATAAATTTTGTATTCTTTTTTTAAATCATTCTCATTATTTTGAAATGAGTTTATATATATTTTAATAACAATATTTAAAAAAAAATCATTAATTTAAATCCAGAAACAAAAGAACGGTTTGAAACAGTCCACCAAAAGAAGACGGAAATGAAGTTGTCTTCGATGGAAGTCGGATTCATCCTCAAGGCAATATTACTTCATCCACTGTGTGTCTAGTAGGAATATTACTGGGTTTAGTCCGAATAGTGTTGTATTAATAGAATCAACTGGAATGGCGGTAGTTTAAACAGATTGTTTTTTTTTTTAATTATAGCAATTTTAATAAGATTTTGATAAAATCTAGCAAGGATTTATGTAAATTTAAGTTATAGTTGTCAAATTTCAAGATTTTTTCAGAAGTTTTCAATGGCCATGAATCCATTTCCACCCTTAAAAGCATGATTCAAATACCATTACTGCAAGATTTAAAAAAAGAATAATAATAATAATAATAATAATTACCAAATTCCAACTAATTTTGATTCCTCCACCTAAATATCTTTCCTCATTTGAATATACCACATATATATTCAACAGGAAAAAATTATATTAAATTTCAACCCATTCAGTAAATCAAATAATAACCCTATCAAAGTTAGTGTTGGCAATATGTAAATAGAACAAACTAGCTTCTAATTGAAACAAACAGAGAACAAAAAGAGGGCAATTACTGCACAACAGAAGAAAAGAGAGCGAAAGAGAAGACAGGGTCGGCCTGCCATGGAAAAACAAAAATAAATTGAAAAAACGACTCAACTAAGAGAAGCAAAAATTCATAATCGTGACCATTCTTTTCATTGCTGGATCTCCGGTTTTCAGCTTTGTCTTGATCGAAAGACATTCTAACGAAGTATAAAAGTAAAAATGGGTTCAGTTTTGATGGTTAATTTAATTGGTTTGTTAAAGAGAGGTTATAGGGTTTATTTTATTGGTTATTAAGAGGTTAAGTGTTAAATTTTATTTTATTATTTTAAATTAAGAGTTCAATTTTCTTTGATAAAATGTCACATGAAAATAGATTTAACTAAAGCTTAAATAAAATTGTATAGAGTTTACTCCATTTCATTAGTGGAAAAAAAAACAAAAAAAACAAAACAAAAGTGATAATATAAACATTTTGTAGATATTGTGTGAGCGTAATTCTGTTGCAAATTCTGAGAATGGAAATTTATAGTAGCAATGTACATATTGTGTGAGCATGAAACTATTATATGCACAAATAAATATTCAATTAAGTTATAGGAGCAGATATCATGAAATTAAATGAATATAGGTAAATACAATTTCAAAGTTTTATTATCAAAAAATCTAATTCTTTCTTTAAGAGATGTGGAAATTATAGAATGAATAAGATATAGACACTTGTAGCATGGTAGATTCATTTATATGGAAAATTTAGATAATGAACTTTATAAGGATTTAGTAACAAACCACCATTATTGTCAAAAGATTTTAGTAGGTTC
>APFE030720883.1:25941-41618 GCA_000404065.3 Pinus taeda | reverse complement strand
CTGCCATTTCTCTTTCGTCAGCAGAAGCAGAGTATCGTGGTGCCGTGGAAGCTAGTAAGGAAGCCTTGTGGCTTCGTCAGATCCTATCAGAATTTGGCTTTGAGCAGCAGCATCCGACTACACTTTGGTGTGATAATCAAAGTGCCATTCAGCTTTGCCAAGATCCAGTTCAGCATCAGCGCAGCAAACACATTGAACTTCACATGCACTTCATTAGAAAGCTCATTCATGACCATGTTCTTGAAGTGCAATATTGTTCAACAGTTGATCAGGTTGCAGACATCTTCACAAGCTCTCATAGAGGCGAAGTTCACTAAAGTTCGATATATGCTTGGAGTTCAGGAAGTTGTCACTAAGGGGGGATAGGCTCTAGTGCCTCCTTCCTTCTCCTATTGTGTCATATTTGTAAATCCTTCAATCCTATCCCAAGTTGTTCTTAAGGGGATGTTAGGATATTCCGACACATAGGAAATAGTTAAGTTCAACTTGGTCTAGTATAGAGTTAGGTATAGAGTTAGGTAAAGTGTGTTTCTTTACCGTTGTACATTTTGTAACTTACAATCCGACGGTCACGATATGTAGTGATCCGACGGTTCCTTCTCTCCTCGGTATTACCGACACTTGATCCGTGGCTTGACACCCGATTGGTCCATGAATTCTATTTAAAGCGCATGGAGGGTCATTTGTAGGTTAGCCGTGCATGAGAGAAGCTTATGTAAATTTTCATTCTTTTATTAATAAATTGCCTGTAGTAGCCACGTTGGCGCAGGCGTGGACTGTTTCCTTCTCTGAGGGTTTTAACCACGTCAAAATACTGGTGTATTGATCTGTGATCTGTTTGTGAGCGGTGTCCTTCTGGTGTTCTATCTGAGGAACTTACCCTGTATATTCCTACACCTAATGCTTCTTATAGTTTTGTATCAATGTGTGCAACATTTCAAGATTTGTATACTTGCAGCCTATCTCTGAGAAAATGAAACTAATGGGTCATCATGGAATGTCCCGATGAAGCTTCTGAACCTATGGAACAACCCCAAAACTGAAATAAAGCCTCCAAAATGCTATCTCCCTTTGTTATCATATTTGCAACAGCTTTTGAAACACTACAACATCATATCTTTGGATGATTGTTGGGAATATGAAGGCCTCTGATCAACTTGACAAGATGAACTAGGGAACATACAACATAAAATGTCTTAGAGAAGTGAGAGAAACCATTACTCATGACTAGCTTGAAAATTATTTGAAATGTGCATCAATTTCCTCAGTTTCACAGTATCCTTAGTTTCACAATGTTGTCCTCCAGCTTATGCATCAATTTGAACTTGCATACATGCAACGCTCCTTCCTTCGACCTTCAAAGTGTTTCAGAGCATGTGTTTTGAATGAGAAAGCTGAGGGTGAGGAAACACATTTATGACTTTCATATTTTTCTAATATTTTCATTAGGACAATGATTAGTCACTTCTTGATATGAAAAATAGATAAGTGATGTTTTTGTAATGATGACAACATCGCATGACTGACCATAGATTACCATAACTGACATGACTCACTTAAATAACATATTATGACCAAAACCTTTCATGACATGACCTTTTAATACTTTTTCATGGTGACCTATGACCCCTTATTATTAACCTTTTAATGATGATCCTTCATGGCATTACCCTTTGGACTTTTACCAAATAGACCTTTTTTACTCAAAAACTTTACATGACACTCAATCCACATCTAGAGCTCTTATTCAAAAGAGACCTCTTTAGACCCTAACACTCATGAAATCAAAACTGGCATTTACAAGCTTATCTCCAATAAATAAAAAGACTAAAATGACAAAGATTCCTATAATATAGGAGCCTAACAAGAACCATTGTACATGACTCTAATAGACTCCCAACTCGAACTAACTAAGCCAACTAAGTCAAATTAACTTAGTTGACTATTACAAGTTTCTATGAGAATTAGAATTAGAGTTTAATTTCTAATTCAATTCAAGGACAAAATTAAATTAGGATTTTCTTGTTTCTTTTTTCAACATTAACTTGAATTGAAGATTTTCATTTCTTGTGTCTCCATGGGAATATCCATAGATCTGATACCTCGAGCCAATATGTTGCTTGAAACTTGCAATTATGTTCATGGCTCGTTTAGATGAACAACAACAATCCATCGATCAATTTTGTGACAATACGGTATGGGTAGGTGTTATTAAAGTCAATATTTGATAGTGCATTTTACAAGCATTGTAGTCTACAATGTAGTCCTAGCTCGTATGTTTTATTCTCATGTTTTACTACTACTGGATTCATAACATTGATTTCTTTAACATACTTTGGCCCAAGTTTCATGGCTAAAAAATAATAATATGATATTGAGTTGTTTTACCTTCCTTGAGGCAAGTTTCATTGCTAAAAATTGAAAATCAAATTGTTATGATTGATATTTTTGGTTTCTAAACTGTTATTGCATGTTATATCCTCATCTTTTCCTTTTTATTTGAATCATTTTATTAAATTGGATAGCATCATGATTTATTTTCAAATGGATGAGGATTTGTGTGGTGTTTACTTTCCCACTTTTTTTTATTTTCCTTTAGTACATGACATATAATTACTTTTAAAAGGACATGTTATGACAATTATTGGTTAGGTTATAAATCTTAGTTGCAAAGGTAAACTAGTGTTTTTTTTATCAAATTATCCTCGTGGATACAATGAACATCATAGATTCACATCTACCCTTTTAAACAATTTGTAGATACAAACATAATAGTTTCTTTTTAATTACATTGTGAATCAAAACAGGAAAATAGTTGCTAATATGTTGATCTGGATTGGAACATTGTATTGTTTTTTATCCATCTCGATGCATTTGGAGTAAAAAAAGTCGATGAATCAACTCACGCAACGACTTTTTTCCGGCGGGACTGAGTTTTGCAAAATGAGCTCTAGAACCTTCTAGGGGGCTTTTGAGGCATCAAACGACAATTTTTGGGGGTAAAACTTTTCCTCTATAGTGCAAAACCATTTCATTCTATTATACACATATATATATTTCCAATGACACAAAAAGCGTGTCAATCAAAATCTGTATGCAAACGTTATGTCACTCAGAAGTTGACCTTCCTATTTTCACAACTGTAGTTTAGGAGTATGTTTCGTCAACCCCCATTGTTCATGGAAAAGGGGCTAGACAAATAATTTTGATGTAAAACGCTCTAGAAGGGTCTATATTGTAACTCTTGTTAAGAGTCCATGTAATCAAGTTTAACCAATAGTAGACTATGAGACTGTGTTACAACCGAACCATTAAGAGGAAGAGACATTCCATTCTTTCAAGAACATTTTGTTCCATAGCTGAGAAAGGATAGCCACGAGCGATAGGAGGTAGAGAACAAAGAGAGGATATGTACATTATAGTAGCCCACAACCAATAGGCATTATTTCTTTGTACTTGTAACCATATTTCCAGACAGAGAAAGAGAACGAAGCAACCTTACCTTCCAGCAGGGCTTTCTCCCGAAAGGGTTTGTGAGAGATAATATCTTTTGTCTTATGTGTGCATGCGAGCTTATTTTGTTGTTCTCTACCTTTCTGCATAATTTTCGTTAGCATGCATACACTAATTACAATTAAATCTATAGATCTTAAAGTTTAATAAAACTGTAATATTGTAGAATCTCATATTTTTAATATAATATTATCAAATCTAATGTGATGAACTGAGTAGTGAAATATCCACAGAAATTTAGCATGCAATGTTAATGCAATGAAATGTATTTGGTTCTATATTATTTCAGGGTGCTTGATTCGTATATTTGGGGAGACTATTGATGGGCTTTACATTGACAATCATTTATCGTTCACTGTAAGTGGGCCTTGTCTCTTACCGAAAAAAATGAGTGTTTGGTTGTTTTCTTTAAGCTATGTAAACTTTGTATTTTAACTGGGTCTTGGAATTTTTTTCTATCCTCCTATAGCTAATGGACCTCGACAAATTCATGAGTATGATTTGAATTGTGCCTGATAGAAAAGTGCTCTCTCAAAAGATTAACACATGATAGAAAGGTATTAATCATTACAATTATTTAGTAATTTGGATGTTGATTTAACCGGACAATAATATGTAGCTGGGTGCTTTGTGAGTTGTCAGGCACGTGGAGGATTAGCAACAAGCTGATAGTTGAATACCGAAAGGCAAATCAAAGGGGCACATCATTTGCAGAAGTTCAAACGTTGCTCCTAACGCTATTTCATGAATCATTTAATAGTTCAGTAGCTGCAACGAAAGTTCATCTTTATATAAGTTCATGAATCATTTAATAGCGACAGAGAAAGTTACATGTTATTGCGAGAGGCCGACAAGCACCGCTTGAGCATATGGATATAGGAGATAGGATTGTGATGATTTTGGTAGGTTGTACTTCAGGTCCATATTTGATATCGTTGTTTTTTATTACTCTTCGTCACCTATTTAAGGTTTATATTTTACGAGCCTCCACTAACATTAGACTTACCTATAATCAAAGCCATAGTGAACTAGTTTTAAAAGAATCATAGTTTAGACTCAGAATTAAAAGCTATGGGTAGAATATGTACATTTTATAATGATATAGTTGCGTAAAAGTGTTAAGGTCATTTATTTTTCATACACCAATCTAATCAAATAAATAATGATTATTGTTTCATAAGTTGAATTGAAAAAAAAAATTCATGATACATGAAAAAATTATAAAAAATATTTATTTAATAATAATAGTTTTTAAATTTAAAATATAAATAATTTTTTTTTGATTAAAATATTAAATTAATAATTTTATATTTTTAATTCAATAATTTTATTATTCAAAAATAAAAAATTCTAAAATTTTAATAAACTTTATAGTTAAATATATATTTTTTCGGAAGACTCAATTTTTTTTTTATGTTTAATGAAATAAAACAAAATAGTGTGTATCTATATATATACTAATATTATTCGTATTTATTTTATAATTTTAAATTATTTTTATTGTTTCTAAAGAAAAAGTGTATTTTATTTTTGAAAAAACATGTTTTTTAGAAAAAAGATATTTCTTTTTTCTTAAAAAAAAATCATGTTTATATATATATTATATATATAGTTATATATATATATATATATATTTATTTGTAATTTATTTTATAATTTTAATTATTTCTTATTGTTTCTAAAGAAAAATGTATTTTATTTTCGAAAAAACATGTCTTTTTAGAAAAACATATTTCTTTTTCTTCAAAAAAAATCATGTTTTTCTTAAAACAATAATATTACTCTATTTATATTTAGATTGAAAAATCTTCATAGGGATTAAATATTACTCTTCCTCACTGCGTTATGGTTTATCATTGAAGACTTCACTAGCCTCTTGTTAACATTATGGTTTATTTTCTTTGGTAGTGTTAGGAGTTGTTTAGTTCGACAGAATCGAAAATGGCAAAGAGATTGGAAAACTGTTTGAAACATGTGAACAACTTAATAGTGTTGGTCTTTCAAAGTTATTAATCATTGAAACACATGAGGAGGAAATGCATAAAAAATAGAAACTGAATGACACACATAAGAACTAAAAATTGCGTGGTAAAACCTTGATAATGTGTCAAGGAAACCTCAACGGGGCAAGGTATTGGAAATATTTATTAATCAAGAATGATTCTCCCTTGTTCCAGCCTCTCAGTAAATCTCAATTAATTTGGCCTACTTCATTACATAAATCCTTTTCGTTACAAAATTGATTGAATAGTAAAAATAGATTTATCCACAATTACATTATTTACATTACATTGTTGTCATTTTTCAACAATCTCCACCTTCACAATAATTTTCCTAATCGCTTGCCCATGCCCATTCATCATCTCTTTTGAAAGCCAAGAGAAGCTAAACACCATCAAAGCTTCTCTACTATAACTGGCTTCGTGAATATGTCTGCATGATTCTCTTGCGTATGGACGTTCTTGAGATCTACTTTGCCGCCATCGATCACATGTCTCACAAAATGATACCTTACATCAATTTTCTTGGTCTTGTTGTGATAACCAACATTTGTAACCAAATGGATAGCACTATGACTATCACATAACACATTCACCTTCTTCTGCGTCCTTCCAATCTCATGAATTAGAAATTTGAACTACATTTCTTCATTACTCGAATATGAAGCAAGTATATACTTTGTTTCAGGAGTGGACAAAGAAACTATTTCTTGAAGCTTTAACATCCAGCTAATTGCTCCACCTCCTAGAGTAAAGACATAACTTGTAGTAGATCTCCTTTTCTCCAAATCATCGGTGTAATTAACGTCTACATATCCGTAGACCGATCCTTCACTACCATGAAATATGATGTAATGGTCACTTGTGCCTGTCAAATAGTAAAGCACCCATTTCACTTCTCGCTAGTGTTCTTCTCCTGGATTTTCCATAAACCTACTGACAGCTCCAACTGCATGTGAAATGTCAGGTCTTGTATATACAATCACATACATTAAGTTGCCTACCACATTTTCATATGATGCACGAGACATATACTTCTTTTCTTCATCAGTTCTAATACTCAAAACTGAAGAAATCTTAAAATGGGAAGCTAATGGAACATTAACAGGTTTCACATTGTTCATACCGAACTTTTCAAGTACTCTTTCTACATTCTTCTATTGTGATAAGCAAAGCATTCCAGTTTTTATGTCTCTTTGTATCTCCATGCCCAAGATATGTTTTTTCGCTCCAGTATCCTTCATATCAAACATCTTAGAGAGCTGAGCCTTTAACCTATTGATCTCTTCCATGCCTTTTCTCGCAATAAGCATCTCATAAACATACAAAACCAAGATAATGAATATTCCATTGAAACTCTTAAAGTATACAAAATGGTCATACTGACTTCTATTAAAGTTATGACTCACCATGAATGAGTCAAACTTCTTGTACCACTTCCTGCGAGACTGCCTCAGGCCATACAATGATTTCCTAAGATTACAAAATAATATTTCTGTGACCTTGTACAAAACCTTCTAGTTGTTCCATATAAATCTCTTCATCCAAATCTCTATGAAGAAAGGTTGTCTTAACATAGTGTTGTTCTAACTCAAGATCAAGTAATGCGATTAGTGCCAACACAGTACGAATAGAAACAAGTTTTATGGATTGTGAAAAAATATCATGAAACTCAATAGCTTCAACTTGAGAATGCCATTTTGCTACGATCCTCGCCTTATACCTCTCAATATTTCCATCAACATTTTGCTTGAATTTGAAGATCTATTTGCACTTGACAACACTTCTCCCTTAAGGAAGTTCTACAAGATTGTAGGTTTTGTTCTTGGCTTAGGAATCCATCTTTTTCTATCTGCATCATCCACTGCTTCCTCATAAAAAAAAGGTTTTCCATATTCAATAATGAATGCACTAGATGAATAATAATTTTCATACCTTTTGGGTTCTTTTCTTTCCCTTGTAGACATTCTTAGAGTGACTAGTTGTTAGACTAGTTTTAGAAATTCAATAGTTTCATTTTCATCTTCTTCACCTCTTTCTTTAGAAGTCTCTCCTTCCTTTCAACTTTCTGAAAAATGTTTAGCCTCCAACTGAATTTCTTGATTCGATGAAACCTATTCATGTTCATCTTTTTCAACATCTGATTCTAAAAGAGAAGATTCATCTAATGTTACATCTCTAATAATGACTATCTTCCGCAGAGATAGATCCCACAACCTGTATCCTTTCACCACACAGTCATACCCAACAAAGACATAATATTTTTCTTTTGGGTCTAACTTTGAACATTGATTCTATGGAACAAGAGCATAGGCATTAGATCCAAAGATCCTTTAATGTGAATAATCACAAGGTTGACCCGACCAAACTTCTTCAGGAATTTTAAAATCAATGGCAACTATAGGTTATATGTTAACTAAATAAAAAATAGTAGATATTGCTTCTTCCCATAACTCCTTTTGCAGGTTAGCATTGTTGATCATGCTTCTGGCTCTTTTCATAAGATTCTAATTCATACGTTCAGCAACACCATTTTGCTGAGGAGTATAAACAACATTTTTATGTCTAACAATTCCTTCATCCTTACAGTATTGTTCAAATTCTAGGGAAGCAAATTCACTACCATTCTTAATTTTTAAATATTTATTTCATCTATATGTTTTCTTTTCCACGATAAATTTAAATTGTTTAAAACCATTAAATACATAAGCTTTCCTTTTCAACATATAGACCCAAACTTTCTAGGAGAAATAATCAATAAATGTTAAGAAGTATAATGCACCTCCGTAAGATACAGTAGGAGATGGTCCCTAAAGAAATGAATGAATATAGTCCAAAATTTCATTATTATTATGAATTCTAGTTTTAAATTTTTGTTTATAGTGTTTACCATATACATAATGTTTACGAAAATAAAACTTCAAGCATTCCAATTTAGGAAGCCACTTTCTATTCATCGATACCTAAAGACCCTTCTTGGTCATGTGACCCAGCCATTGATGCCATAGGCGAGTACCATGTTCATCCTTCTCTGATATAGTCAATGCCTCACTAACCTGAGTACCTCCTTTAAGTATGTAAATATTTCTAGAATTTTCTACCTTCATAACAGTCAGGCTACCTTTTCAAACTTTTAGTAGTGCATTCTGACCTATAAACTTGTAAGTATCTATGTCCAACACTCTCAAAGAAATCATTTTTTTTCTCAATCCGGGTACATGTCTAACATTAGTTAATTTTTTGACTGTATCATCATACATTTTAATTCTGATATTTCCCATACCAACAGTTTGACAAGATGCATTATTCTCCATTAACACAAAACTACCATGCACAACTTCATACAAAGTAAACAAATTTTGGTGTGGACACATGTGAAGAGAAGCACTAGAATCTAAAAACCAATTTTCATAATTCTAACATCCACTACAAACATTTAAAGCTTCATCTGTTATTCCCAATTAAACAGATAAAAATTCATCAATCATACCTGAATCATCTTTATTTGACTCTTTCTTTTGGCTTTCGCAATCCTTTCATTTCCAAAAATATTTCTTGTGTCCAATTCTATTCTAGTACCAACATTTTGCTTTACACTTCTCTCCCTTTGGTTTTCATATAGAAGAACTCCTTTTTTTCTCCCTTCTTTCCTTTGACTGGCCTCTGGTTACCACGGCTTATGGTGCAGAGGTTTCCATATTGGAAACCCTTCATATTTCTTTAGATAACAGAGCTCCACAATTGTATCAAATTCCAAAGATCCAGTTGTGCTCAAACTGATAGAAGTTACGATGTGGTTCGATGACTCAAGTAGAGAACACAACAAAGTGATAGCTTTAACTTGTTCCTAAAATTTAACTTCCATATCTTACAATTAGAAAATAAGTGTATTAAAAACATTTAAATGTTCTGTAATATTTGTACCCTCCATTCAAATACTTTACAATTTCCTTTCTAGATAAATTCTATTCATTAAATATTTGGTCATATACAATGTTTCTAGTTCTCCCCATAAACCTGATGTCGATGTTTCTTCAACAATGTTCAAGAGAAATTTGTCTATCAAACATAACCTGATGGTACTCAGAGCTCCGGCATCCATGTCCTTTGAATCCAAATATGCCATGCTATCAGGTTTCTTCTTCACCCCATCTAATGCTTTCCAGAACCCTTGTTGCACCAACAAATCCTCAACTTTTAGTTTCCATAAAGTGAAAATGTTATTTCTGGTGAACTTCTCCACATTGAACTTAGCATTCGTCATTTTTTTTCCATTTCTTCCTACAAATCCTCCTACTAGCTTTTCCTTCTTTCAGCTAGCGTTTCTTAAAAAAATATTCTGGTTTCCCTTCTTCCAACTAGGGTTTCTAAAAATTGGTTTAGGGTTTCCTAATTTCTAGTTTCCATTCTTTAGAAATTTAAGGTTTTTTTTAATAAACAAATTCATTTCTACAATTTTGAGCGTTTTAAAAAAGAAATTGAAGTTGTTTATGAAAAAAATATTGAATCTGTTCCCCTTGAAAAAATCTTGATTCCAATTTTCTGTTACTTTACAAAAATATAAGAAAATAAAAACTTTTTTTTTTCTTCAACCAGAGAAGTCGTTCAACAAATTTTGTTGTAAAAAAATTGTCTGACTTTCTTGATTTTCTGACAAATGGTGCTATGTCTGTTCAACCAACAGATATTTTGTTTCGGGTGCTCTCAAGTTCAGTGGACTTAGAAACGATTTCTCAAGCGATGGAAGATCGATTTCTTTTGGATTCCATGAACTTAGATAGCTGCATTAACAACCGCAACTCGGCACAAGATTCTTCTGCTTGCTATAGGTTCGAGTTAGCGAACAAGACTCTAACTTCAACAATAATTGCAGCCTCGATTCTTCCTCTCTGGTGGCGTTGGCTTGACAGGATTCTGCTAGTTTCTTTCGCAAGCATCAAATGGAAAAATGGCGGCTCAATGCCAATCATCATCAGGTGGTATTGGTGGTATTACTAGGCGGTATTGGTGTCATTGGTGGTTTAAACAAAAAAAGAAACAAATAGTATGGCTCTGCTTTTCAAACTTCCAGACAGGCCGCTTTTTAAACTTCCAGACATGTTCAAAGTTTTTTTTTTAAATCGTCTTTCTCAAGTAGTGGCTTTACCTATAGGCACATGCTCTTCGTATTCTGATGCACATCATTTTCATACAGACACTCTCGACACTCACTATGCCAAGCCCCAATGGTGCTTGTCACCCCCTTCGAACTCTTCAACTGACTGTCTCAATTAAAAAAAAGCTTTCTTCAAGACAGCTTGCCTCAAATGCAAAGTCTTTCCCTTCGACGGCTCCCAGTATTCTTCATCTAAGCTCAACGCAAAGCTCTGATACCACTTGTTGGCCTTTAAGAGTTATTAATAATTAAAACACATAATCAAGAAATGCCCAAATTGAGAAACTGAATCAGACACATAAGAACCAGAACAAAAGATTTACATGGTAAACCCTGGACATTGTGTGAAGGAAGCCTTCATGGGCAAAGGATTGGAAATATTTATTAATAAAAAATAATTCTCCATTGTACAAGCTTCTCGGGAAATCCCAATTAATATGAACTACTTTACTACATAACAACTTTTCATTACAAAATTGATTGAATAGTAAAAACATATTTACCCACAATTACATTATTTACATGAGATTGTTTACATTTTTCAACAAATAGGAGAAGGCAAGATACCTCTTCATGAAAAGATAATAGGGCTTGTTCTCAGCAATTCCATTTAGTTGATTAAGGCTCTTTTAATCTCTTAAATGTTCATACTTCAGTAGTAGGACCCCGACCCAGACCGCCAGTTTAAATTTACATCGAATTTGGGCATCTCCCTTTTCATGACTGTGATTGAATCACTGATAATGGGGTGACTGTAATGCATCTATTTGATGCTATTGATGAGCTTGAATAACTATATAATGCAATTTATGTTTATCTGTTGGTTAAATTCTACAATTACAATATCTTCAGAATTGATGACTTCATTCACCAAATCGTTTTATTTTTTTTTAAAGAAAAAACATAAAAATATAGGACTATAATGGATCGATTTGATGGTGCTCATCAGCTTGGACAACCCCGAAATTTATGTTTATGGGTTGTTTGTCAGTTTACTTTGCTAGGTAGTTGTTTATATTTAGATTTTGAGTGGGTTAAATTCTAGAATAATGATGGATGCACAATAGATTTTATTAAAGGTTCAAGGTCTAATATATATTTAAAGTTTTGCTAGAATTGTGTATTCGGGAATTTTACGTGTTATGTGACAGGATTTTTGTTTGCAGAAACTCTATCTGCAGTATGATGATCTTGAGAAACCACCAATATATAGGGACACTTATATCAATTCCACAGACCATACAAAATTTATATAGAATTGTGACAAGCAATTTTTACTGTGATTATTCTTCTGCATGCAATTTTTTGCCCAAACCTTTATCCATTTGAAGCAGGTAATTAAGACAATTTGTGCAGGTTGTTGTTTTGACAAGACATTTTTTTGCGCAAAAATTACAAGACCTCTATTAATTGGAAAGAATAAATCATGGAAATATCTATCACTTAACAATTAATTGTTAGTGATTGGGATTAAATCTGTTCTTCAGATAAGAGATATTTGGTGGCTTATAGGCAATTTTCCACAACAATTTTCCTTTCAGTATATTTTATAGGAGTAAGTTAACGATGTTTACGTAGGTCGTATGTGGAAATTTCGGTCTCCACAACAATGTATTTTTTAGTACGGCCTTATGTTTAAGATAGATATGCAAATTTGATTGTTGGGATGACCTTTTTTGGACAATTTTTTAATATGGATTTTGTGGTTAGCCTCGACCATCTAGGAGTTAACTATAGTCATATTTCTAGTTTATTGTTATTATTTAACATGAATGTTATTAAATGGAGTTAACTATAGTCATATTTTTAGTTTATTGTTATTATTTAACATGAATGTTATTAAATGTTGATAATTTTTATAAAAATATAATTACAAATGTTAATAAAATTTCTGATCGAATTTACATTTGAAAATACACGTAAATCCTTTAAACTTTTATCCATAAAGACTCACACAAAGTGAAATAACTATGAAATGATTCCATTGACCGTATAAATTGACAAATGATATACGAAGGTTCGACAAATATGGGACTTTCCAACATATCATCCAACTAAATAAGTGGAGACGGTGGGATAAGAAAGATAATAATTTTTCCCTTGCACCACTCCATTTGAACTTTAGCCAGAGCATATTAATCCACTCCATTTGAACTGTAGCCAGAGCATATCGTTGAGGAGAGAATAATTTCAAATGTTTTTTTTTGTTTTCCGGGAAGCAAAGGGTAACTTTGACCATTAGTATCTTTGCGTTAGCTAGTAATGTAAAATCAAATTTTCCATGCGGATCTTTGCGTTAGCGGATCACCTGGTGTTTAAGCATGCGAGAAAGAATTCTAACAACCCATGATCTTCACTTGTAGTCCAGATCGTGTTAAATGCGTAAATATTTCCAGACACTTACATGAAAGCGATGGTTGCTGAAATCTTCGTTGATCGCCTTACATTATCCTCCCAATCAACTGCAAATTAGTACAGCAGAAGATAAATTGAATTACCCTCATGAAACTGTAAATTGTCATCCAGTTCATCTCAACAGTGTACATGTATGGCTGCATAGTCTGGATGTAAGGGAAGTAATACTTTACCAGGGCAGTCGAAATGGACACTTCAACTGCCTCTAATGAATTGTAGAAATAAGATTTGAAAGACAAAAAGAAAAAACATCACAGTACATATATGTTACCTTAAATATTACGAAAAAGAATAAATATTGTGCAAATATGTCAAATAGATAATTGCACTGAACTTTACCTCAAATGGTTTAAAATCAAATTTTGAAACTTCTAAAATATACTTGAGCATTATACTTATCAAACACCAAGCAAATATACCTAACCCTGCATATTTGTAATGAAAAGAGGCTTTTCCAGTGCGGAGTTGTAGAGCACCACACTACACTGCCGAGAACTGAATGCGCAACTATGCATCATGAACTGTGATCTGCACAATACTTCAGCTGCACGCAGCGTGGCACGGTGCAATGGCATTTATATTCATAACAATGTAAATAAATGTTCATCGGATCGTGCCAAACCGCGGCATCCGAAGGAATTCGCATGGCGTTTCCTCGTCTTAAACGGTAGAAGCCCATTGTTGAGTTTATAATTTCAACCGTGCGCCGTATCAACCTTAAAACCACTCAGTAAAAACCACAAACCACCAGCAACCATATCGCACCGCTTTTTGTTAAAGATGGTTTCCGTACTGAGGGGCTCCGATAAGATTTGGAGCAGACACGTGGATTGGGGTGACATCACCCTCTGATAATAAATGTGAGTCAAAAATCCCCATCCGATATTCATCCGATTAAAGGCAATGTTGTCCACTGTCCGATTGAACCAAGGTGCATACGGGGTCTGCTAATATTAAATGTTGCGTGGATTAATACTATAGTCCATACTCTATGATTAATGAAATGTCATGTTTTTGGTAATACACTTAATGTTTTTACGGCCCGTAATATTTATTGCATATGGAAGTAAGGTGCATACGGGGTCTGCTAATATTAAATGTTGCGTGGATTAATACTATAGCCCATACTCTATGATTAATGAAATGTCATGTTTTCGGTAATACACTTAATGTTTTTACGGCTCGTAATATTTATTGCATATGGAAGTATGGCCGGAAAAATGTAATGTAAGTTTTTTATTATTTTCCATATGGATCGTATGTGAGTTGACCAAAAAAATGTTTTTAGTGGATTGCACACGGGGAGGAGCAGAACTGGGTTCGCAGCAGCGAATGAAGAACAGGGGAACTCGTAAAAATCAGACAGAGTTTATTTTTATTTGGTATGAAACGCAGCAGCGTAAAAATCTTTTTTTGGTAATGCAAGAAATGCAAAGAATGCACAACAGTGCAGGAGAAGGCAGTGAAGTGAATGAAGAAAACTAGGGGGTAGTTTGTTTCAAAACCATGAATTGTTTCACACAGCAGTGAAAAGGTAAAACTGTAAATCCCTATAATTTTTGTTTTCACACAGCAGTGAATGTAAATGAAATTTTTACACACAGTGGTGTAAAATTTCAAATTAGACAGAGTAATTTTGTTAAAATGTTTTGGTGAATCCCTCTGAGTGAAAGAGGATGAATATGTATTAGTGTTTTTATTTTAATGAATAGAAATCGTTTATGGTGGTGCAATACTCTGTTCAGTAATTTTTTTTTAAAGGCTCCTCTGTGCAAAAGATCCTGGAGTAAAGGAAACAGAGCATTGCCTCTATGTGCTTTTATTTTTGTGTTTTTGGGATTTTCCCCAGAAAATCCCCAACAGTGGTATCAGAGCAGGCTTAGGCTCTTTGAAGGTGACAAAGAAGCTGAAGGGAGGAGTCTTTTGGTTGCAGAAGTCAGTTGTTTTAAAATACACAGTCAAAGATTTAAAAATATAGTTAAAGAGTGCTAGGATGGCCAGCACAAGCACTGGTATGGGTATGTTTAACACCCAGCTCCCACAGTTCAATGGGAAGAACTATGATTATTGGGTAATAACCATGACAGCCCTGTTTGCCTCTCAAGGCTTATGGGAAATAGTTGAAGATGGTTTTGATGAACCAGCAGATGAAAATGAGTTCAATAGATTAACTCTAGCAGAGAACGATCTACTGAAGAGCAATAGGAAGAAGGATTCAAAAGCCCGTGTGTTGTTGTATCTAGCAGTAAACCAGAGTGTGTTTCCAAGGATAGCAGCAGCTAAGACATCCAAGGAAGCATGGAAAACCCTCAATACAGCCTATCAAGGCATGGAGAAAGTGAAGACAGCAAAACTACAGTTGCTGAGGAGAGATTTTTAGAATCTGAACATGAAGGAGTCAGACAATATTAACTCATTCTTCACACATGTAATTGGTCTAGTCACACAGATGAGGACTCATGGAGAAACCATTGAAGAAAGGAGGATTGTGGAGAAAATATTGAGGATCTTACCCTCAAAGTTTGATGCTATTGTCACCACCATTGAAGAGACAAAGGATCTCTCAAACTTTTCAGTTGATGAACTTCATGCAT
>APFE030720883.1:1363-24047 GCA_000404065.3 Pinus taeda | reverse complement strand
GAAGCAAGCACCAAGAGCATGGTACAGCAGAATAGATTCATATCTATTGGATAATGAATTCGACAAGTGTGAAGGAGAACCCACCGTCTACATCAAAGAAAAAGATGGTAAAATTTTAATTGTTGTCTTATATGTTGATGATATTATTTTTACAGGTAATGATGATCAGCTCATTAAGAATTTTAAATCAGTCATGAAAGAGGAATTTGAAATGACCGACATGGGTTTCTTGAGATACTTCTTAGGCATAGAAGTAGATCAAAATGAAAAATGAATTTTTGTCTCACAGGCAAGATATGTAAATCAAGTATTGAGCAGATTTAATATGCAAGAATGCAAGGCAACGGTCACTCCCACAGTGATGGGATTAAAACTCAGCAGAGAGGACAGCAGCAAGGATTTTGATCCTAGTTTGTACAAGAGTATTGTAGGCAGCCTTATGTATTTAACAGCAACCGGGCCTGATATTATGTATGATGTTAGTTTAATTTCCAGATTCATGGAGAGGCCAAAGGATGCACATTGGTAGGCAGCAAAAAGAATTTTGAGATATGTTAAAGGTACCAAAATGTTTGGAATTTTAGATAATGTCTCAGAACATTTAGATTTGGTTGGATACACAGATAGTGATTGGGCTGGAAGTGTTGATGATTGGAAGAGAACTTCCAGTTATATTTTCCATATGGGTTCAGGAGCCATTTCATGGGCTTCTAAGAAGCAGTCCATTGTAGCATTGTCTACAGCAGAGGCTGAATATGTGGCAGCTACAGCAGCAGCATGTCAAGCATTTTGGATGAGAAGGATGTTGAGGAGCTTAGGCCAAGAGCAGGCAAAAGCGACAATGATCTTTTGCGACAATAGCTCTGCTATTGCACTGTCAAAGAATTCAGTGTTTCATAAGAGAACGAAACACATTGATACAAGGTTTCACTACATCAGAGAATTGGTGAACAATGGAGAAATTGTCCTAGAGCATCGCAGGACTCAAGATTAGGTTGCAGACATCTTGACAAAGCCATTGGATCAGAAAAGCTTTGAATTTTTGAGGAAGTGTCTGGGTATGACCGAATGCCCAGCAATTGAAATTAAAGGGGAGTGTTGAGTTTATAATTTCAACCGCGCGGCGTATCAACCTTAAAACCACTCAGTAAAAACCACAAACCGCCAGCAACCATATCGCACCGCTTTTTGTTAAAGATGGTTTCCACACTGAGGGGCTCCGATAAGATTTGGAGCAAACACGTGGATTGTGGTGACATCACCCTCTGACATTTATCGGATGATAAATGTGGGTCAAAAATCCCCATCCGATATTCGTCCAATTAAAGGCAATGTTGTCCACCGTCCGATTGAACCAAGGTGCATACGGGGTCTGCTAATATTAAATGTTGCGTGGATTAATACTATAGCCCATACTCTATGATTAATGAAATGTCATGTTTTTGGTAATACACTTAATGTTTTTACGGCCCGTAATATTTATTGCATACGGAAGTATGGGTGGAAAAATGTAATGTAAGTTTTTTATTATTTTCCATATGGATCGTATGTGAGTTGACCAAAAAAATGTTTTTAGTGGATTGCACACGGGGAGGAGCAGAACTGGGTTCGCAGCAGCGAATGAAGAACAGGGGAACTCGTAAAAATCAGATAGAGTTTATTTTGATTTGGTATGAAATGCAGCAGCGTAAAAAAGTTTTTTTTTGTAATGTAAGAAATGCAAAGAACGCACAATAGTGCAAGAGAAGGCAGTGAAGTGAATGAAGAAAACCAGGGGGTAGTTTGTTTCAAAACCATGAATTGTTTCACACAGCAGTGAAAAGGTAAAACTGTAAATCCCTGTAATTTTTGTTTTCACACAGCAATGAATGTAAATGAAATTTTTACACACAGTGGTGTAAAATTTCAAAGGAGACAGAGTAATTTTGTTAAAATGTTTTGGTGAATCCCTCTGAGTGAAAAAGGATGAATATGTATTAGTGTTTTTATTTTAATGAATAGAAATCTTTTATGGTGGTGCAATACTCTGTTAAGTAAATTTTTTTGAAGGCTTCTCTGTGCAAAAGATCCTGGAATAAAGGAAACAGAGCATTGCCTTTGTGTGCTTTTATTTTTGTGTTTTTGGGATTTTCCCCAGAAAATCCCCAACACCCATGTGATTTACGGAGTTGGCTCATCACATGAATTTATAGCCACCAGCAAGCTTCGAAGGAGGTGTAAATGGCAAATGGAGGATGACAATATGAGTATTATGGGCCACAACACTAACACGTTTATTCGCAGAAGTTGATTGGTTCAGCCAACAGCAAACCTGATTCTCCATTACGGATTGTCGACTTTGGCCCGGCTCAAAAAGCCTTGTATTCAACGTCTGGTGACTTTAGCACTGTATTATGACGTGTATTAAGGTTTTTGTCAACAAGTCAATTATATTCTTGATATCTATATAGATTTTGGAGGCTTGAGAAATAGAGAATAGAAATTGATGGTGAATGGGAAATTTCTTAATTTTAAATTTTAGTGTTTATAGTGGTAGTTAGTTAGTTGGATTTGATTCATAGGACAGGATCAAATCCAACTGGCTACCACTATAAACCTAGGCTAGGTGCAACACCTTGCTAGCAGCACGTAATAGTAATTAACTTATGCTAACGGAGACATTTGCTTGGGGGTTGCCTACTCTTTTAGCCAAAACACAAGATGTCATATACTCAATAAAATTTGAACCTCCATCCTTAAGTTTCACCCAGCGAAACTTACCTTTAAACCCATATTACTGTATAATTCGATAACTATTATTATAAACAAAGAAAAAATCTAATCCATTTGTGTCATAGGGTTGCCGCCCTTGGGCAATGAAAATATTAGGTAATTTTCCGATATATTTGAAAGGAAACGTGTTTGATTCCGGCCAATATGGAACCTAATACAACATGGTCTCGTCCAACTTTCCCAAGGTTGCGGCCTATTCGGAATATTTTGGCAAGCAACGAGAATTTCACGTGTGTGACGAGATTTATTGGAATGATTTTTCTATACATTGTGTAGTGTGTAGGCTTGAGTCCTCGTTGTCGGCAATGTCCACTGTTTTTTCGGAGGTGGTACCAGGCTGCCAGTATATTCACTTCATGAAATCAATGGTCAGCCACATTTTCTATTCTCAGTATGTGGGTGACTGTGCTTGATCAAAGGAGGAAAGTCATAGTCGAAGTAATTAATGGCCAGTTAAATCCATAGCTAGAATGACTGCGCTGGCCTTGCATCCCAGGAAGGTAAATCAACCGTGAAACAAAATAATAAATGTGGCTTTGAAATCCCTAAAATTTCTATCCTCTCATAAATCATGATCAATGATCAACGTTTAGCCACATGAATTCCATCGCATGTATTCACGGAAACTGCACCACCAAAGTATGCGTTTAATTATTAATAATTCGGGAGAACGAATTGTTTTTGACATTTATTTCACGTATCGTTATATTCTAAGTAGCCAGGCTCTCCATGTCTATAACAACGTAAGACAAGGGAAATTCTTATAGACATCTTCTAACTTCTCTCTGTTGGGAATTTCTGTTGAGTTCAAACAAAAAAGTAATTTCACAGAGAACAACGCTATGATACAAAATGCAGGATCTATAACACACAATTGAACTTATATTAAAAGAAACTGTTGTTACAAAATAGTCTTCCTTTGAATAGAGGGATTACAAACAGGGACGCTTCAGTTCCAGAAACTAATTTCACTATCTCAGAAAAATTAGCGTTTCAGCACTGTTGTGCGTTGCAGAAAAAAAAGGCTCTCTCTTTTTTTAATTCTGCTCACTCTGCTCTCGCTGTCGCTCTATATCTGCCATTGCATTTTCATATATATATAATGAACAACACAACAAATATCTTTCATACGTGTTGCCGTGCCCATACTTCCGTAAAATAAAAAACAATAAAATTAAAATTTCACCTACATTTACCAACCGCCTTAAATATCATTAATTACACGGCTGAAAATATCCTATCTGAATTTAATGTATGGCTCATCATAACATCACACCATCGCATCAGAGGAAAAGAAAAGATGTGCCGCCGCTGCCATAATTGTCTAAAACGTGTGATTTGCGATATGTGATCAGATCGCATCGCGAAATCGCAATCGCAGACAATAGAAGGGACGTAATGAAAGTTAACAAGAAAATGTGCGATATGCGATCTGCGACTTGATCGCATCGCAGGGAGCTCAACTAGATATTTTCTGGAAACAGTTTGATGCAGTCGCTGTCGCTCCACTGCAGTTTAAATTATCATTCCAACACTCCCCTTTAATTTCAACTACTGCATTTTTCTGCATACCCAGGCATTTCCTGAAATGATCAAAACTTTTCTTTCCTAATGGTTTTGTCAAGATGTCAGCTAGCTGATCCTCTGTTCTGCAGTGCTGCAAAACAATCTCACCATTGTTAACCAATTCACGTATGAAGTGAAATTTGGTATCTATGTTCTTTGTTCTTTTATGAAAAACAGAGTTTTTAGACAATGCTATTGCTGAGCTATTGTCATAGTAAATGGTTGTGCCATTTTCTTGTTCATGACACAAATCTCTAAGAACTCTTCTCAGCCACACTGCTTAGCATGTTGCTGTTGTTGCTGCCACATACTCTGCCTCTGTTGTTGACAAAGACACAACTGGTTGCTTCTTGGAATCCCATGAGATGGCTCCCAATCCCATATGAAACACATATCCTGATGTGCTTTTTCTATCATCAACACTTCCAGCCCAATCATTGTCAGTGTATCCTGTCAAAATGAAACTTTTAGAAGAGGAGTATAAAATACCAAACCCCTTCGTTCCATTCACATACCTTAGAATCCTCTTGGCTACCTGCCAATGAGTCTCTTTCGGTCTTTCCATAAATCTGGAGATTAAACTCACAGCATGCATAATGTCTGGCCTAGTTGCAGTCAAGTACATAAGGCTGCCAACTATGCTCTTGTACAATTTTGGATCGAAATCCTTGCTGATGTCTTCTTTGGTCAATTTCAACCCCACTACAGTTGGAGTCACAGCTACCTTGTTGTTCTGTATGTTAAATCTTTTCAGCACCGCTTCTACATATTTATCTTGAGAAATGAAAACACCATTTTCACTTTGGTCTACTTCAATTCCAAGAAAATATCTTAAGAAGCCCAAATCAGTCATTTCAAATTCATTTTTCATGACTGCTTTAAAATCAGCAATGAAAGAAGCATCATTGCTAGTAAAAATCAAATCATCTACATATAAAACAACAATAAGAATCTTACCGTCATTCTCCTTTATGTAGAGTGTGGGTTCACCATCACACTTATCAAATCCATTCTCAATCAGATAAGCATCTATTCTGTTGTACCATGCTCTTGGAGCTTGCTTCAGCCCATAAAGAGTCTTCTTCAGTTTGCAGACTTTATGCTCTTGGCCTTCAACTCCATAGCCTAGAGGTTGTTCAACATAAACCTCTTCTTTTAACACTCCATTTAGGAATGCAGATTTAACATCCATATGATAAATATTCCATTTGTGTTGTGCTGCAATAGACAACATTGTTCTGACTGTTTCCATCCTTGCTACTGGTGCAAAGGTTTCATCATAGTCTTTGTCTTGTTGCTACTTGTAGTCTTTCACAACAAGTCTTGCTTTGTGCCTGTCAATCTTGCCTTCAGCATTTCTTTTGGTCTTATAGACCCACTTAACTCCAATGGCATTTTTGCCTTCAGGGAGGTCCACTAACTCCCATGTTTTACTCCTTTTAATTGCACCAATTTCTTCATTCATTGCTTTAATCCATTTATCTTCATTTACATCATCTTCAAAATGAATTGGGTCATCAACATGACAATACAAAGCGAATAATGAATTCAGACCGGTATTGTTACTTACCTCTCCTTGTTCATAAATCTCATTCAGATTTCTGAATCTTGGTCTTCTTGGTGTGCTGGAAGTTCCATCCGAACTTGAGGGTATTTCAGATCCCTGTGGTGTGCTTGGAGAAGCACTTCCTTGACTTCTTAAGGCTGTTCGAATTCCAGCTTGTGGTGTGGTTTGCTGAATTTGCTGTGGTGGAGGAGGAACCACCAAGGAAGGATTATTTGCTGTTGTCCCTTCCTGTTCTTCTTCATGAGACACAATTGTCTTCACATTCACTGTCTTTTCTAAGCTTCCATCCCAAGCTTCATCTTCAATGAACTGCACATCCCTGCTTACAATTAATTTCTTAGTGGATGGATTATAGAGTTTGTATGCTTTTGACTCATCACAATAGCCAACAAACACACACTTCTCCCCCTTACTATCAAGATTTTTCCTTAGCTGATCCGGTACATGTGCATAAGCTACACAGCCGAATACTCTCATGTGAGTGACAATTTTCTTTTGACCACTCCATGTTTCTTCTGGTATTTTGTTCATGACAACTTTAGTTTGGCATCTATTCAAGATGTAAACTGCGCAAGTGACAGCTTCTGCCCAATACTCATGCAGCAAAAGTTTTGCCTTTAGCATACTTCTGACCATGTCAAGAATGGTCCTATTCTTTCTTTCGACAACACCGTTTTGATGAGGTGTATACCGTGCAGTAAACTGCTTTTGTATGCCATTGTCTCTGCAAAAACGCAAAAATTCTTTGGAGATGTACTTTCCTCCTCTATCTGTTCTGAGCACTTTCATATAATGCCCACACTGTTTCTCAACAAGAGTTTTGAAGTGGCGGAATTTCTCAAACACTTCACTCTTCTGTTTCAGCACATACACCCATGTCTTTCTGGTGTAATCATCAATGAAAGTTAAGACATATCTATTTCCAAAAAATGATGGTATTTGCATCGATCCACACACATCAGAGTGAACAATTTCCAAGGGTGCTTTTGCCCTTATACTCTTTCCTACTGGCAAGCTTTCTTTGTGTTGCTTTCCCAAGATGCAGCCTTCACAAAGGCTGTCCAGTTTTTCAATCAATGGAAATCCCTTTACCATTCCCTTTCTGTGCAACAGATTCAAGCCTCCGAAATTGAGATGTCCAAATCTCAAGTGCCACAACCAATTCACATCTTTCACTTGTTCCTGAAAGACTTCTTGTGTTACAGCCGCAATAGTTCTCCCTTCCTTCAAATCTACCCTGATTTTGAGAGGAAACATTCTATTGCTGGTCATCTGCACCTGTGCAATGATATTCTTACTTGGAGGTATATCTCTGATTGTACACATATCATCTTTGAAGAACACGTTGTAACCTTTGTCAATGAGCTACCCAATGCTCAAAAGATTACATTTCAAACCTGGTACATAGTATACCTCTGGCACAATCATCTGTTCTCCATTTCTTGCTCAGATATTGACTCTGCCCTTACCCTTGACAAATATCTTACTATCAGTTCCTGTTGTTACATCAGATTTCACATTTTCATCCACATTGGAAAACATTGCAATATTTCCAGTCATGTGATTACTACAACCTGAGTCTAAGAACCAAAAATATTCTTGTTTGTCTTGTGCAATGTTACATGTTAACAGCGCATTTTTTGGATTCTTATCTTCTTCATTTGCAAAATCAGCATTTTGCCTACTATTCATGTCATTTTGCTTTTTCTTACATTCATTGGCATAATGCCCATATTTCTTACAATAATGACATTGGACTTGGGATTTGTCATACCTTTGTCCATGAGCTTGTTGTTTACTTGAACCTTCATCTTGGTTCTGATTATAGCTCCTTCTGCTTGTGCTTGCAGGATAATATCTGCCTCTGTTTTGGCTTCTTCCACGACCTCTGTTATTTGCTCTGCCTCGACCTTTTCCTTGGCTGAAAGACATCTAAGTTTTGAATGCTTGCTCAAAAGAGGAATCTGTTCCTGTACTCAGTCTGTGTTCATGAGACATATGAGAAGCACTCAGTTCATCTACCATGAACTCTGGAAAATCTTTTGTTTCTTCTATTGCTACCACAATAGATTCAAACCTTGAGGGTAAACTTCTCAAGATTTTCTCTACAATCCTTCTTTCTTCATGAATCTCACTATGAGATCTTATCTGGGTTATCAACCCAATAACCTGAGTGAAGAAGGAATCTACTGTATCAGATTCCTTCATGCTGAGTGTTTCAAAGTCTCTCCTCAACATCTGCAACTTTGCAGCCTTCACCTTCTCCATCCCTTGATAGGCAGTTTTGAGAATATCCCATGCCTCCTTGGATTTTGTTGTTGCTGCAATCCGTGGAAAAACACTTTCATGTACTGATTGAAAGAGGAAAAAGAGGGCTTTGGCATCCTTCTTCCTGTCGCTTTTCAACTGGTCCCCTTCTACTACTGTCAAAGCAGCCAACGCTGTTGCATCTGCAGGTTCAGCATAGCCAGTTTCAACCAGCTCCCATATTCCTTGAGAAGCAAACACTTCCTTCATTGTTATGGACCAATAACTGTGATTTTTCCCATTAAACTGTGGCAGTTAGGAATTTTTCAAACCTGTTCCAGCATCTGCCATCTTAACTCTGTATAGGTAAAGAAGAGATATTGTTTGTATATTTAAAAACAAACAAAAACTTTCTCTGCTAGAAAAAATCTGCTTAATAAGCTTCTTACAGCTCCTACAGTGAAAAACAAACTCTGTTTTTGACTCACTGAGTGCCTAGACTAGCTCTGATACCATGTTGAGAATTTCTCTTGATTTCAAACAGAAAAGTAATTTCACAGAGAACAACGCTCTAATACAAAACGTAGAATCTATAACACACAATTGAACTTGTATTAAAAGAAACTGTTGTTAAAAAATAGTCTTCCTCTGAACAGAGGGTTACAAACAGGAACGCTTCAGTTCTAGAAACTAATTTCACTATCTCAGAGAAATTAGTGTTTCAACACTGCTGTGTGTTGCAGAAAAAAAAAAGGCTATCCCTTCTTTTAATTCTGTTGTCTCTGCTCTCACTGTCGCTCTATATCTGCCATTGCATTTTCATATATATATATATATAATGAACAACACAACGAATACCTTTCATACGTGTTGTCGTGCCCATACTTCCGTAAAATAAAAAACAATAAAATTAAAATTTTACCTACATTTACCAACCACCTTAAATATCATTAATTACACGGCTAAAAATATCATATCTGAATTTAATGCATGGCTCATCATAACATCGCACCATCGTATCAGAGGAAAAGAAAAGATGTGCTGCCGCTGCCATAATTGTCTAAAACATGCGATTTGCGATATGCGATCAGATCGCATCGTGAAATCGCAATCGCAGACAATAAAAGGGACATAATGAAAGTTAACAAGAAAATGTGCGATATGCGATCTGCGACTTGATCGCATCGCAAGGAGCTCAACTGAATGTTTTTTGGAAACAGTTTGTTGCGGTCGCTGTCGCTCCACGGGAGTTTAAATTATCATTCCAACACTCTCTAATCGAATAGCACTGGCAGCAACTGGCCATATTTTTCGGGCTAGATTAAGAATTAAGGAAAACAAATTATTTGTCGGGCTAGATTAAGAATTAAGGAAAACAAATTGTTGACTTTGTCGTGTGGAAATGACAATGAGGTAGACCATTTGAATTTTAAAAATATATCCCTCATTATTAGCATTGGAAAATAGTATAGTTCATCTTTATTTCAATGACTAAATTGAAATAAAATTATTTCTATGTAATCAATACATAAAGTAGTAATAAGATACGTAACGTTTGTCAAATTGTGCAGTAACATTGAAGGTAGAAGATGCAATGTCATCCCAACTAATTTCAACGTGATTTGAAAAGTTATGTTTAGATTTCAACTCTTGTTAATGTAGAATTCCAGCAGTCGGATGGCTGAAGAGTCGGTAGTAGAAGGCGGTCTGGTCTTCCGTTTATGGATTTTGAGTCGGATAGGTTTGATGGCCAGATGGAAGAGGAGGTGGATTACAGAGAGGACCCAAGTGTGCGTGGTCTAATATTCTCCACCTGGGCTTCACATAATTGTGAGCTGGAACAATGGCATATAGTTGGCGGGAGGAGGGATGGCGAAGCGGAGGAGGTTTTGTTGGAAGCGGAGTCTCTCCTCGGGTTTGTGCAGGAGCAAACCCAATGGTTTTTAGCCGTTGAGGATCAAACTCTAAAGGAAGTCTGAAATTTGAGGGAGGTTTCAAACACATACAAATTAATATATATTCTTCTTAAGCTTGGATTTAACATGAGTGGAGAGATTAAATTTCTCCACTTCCAAATTATTTTAGGAGTGCAAAATATTATGTGTTATTTTTCACTGTTTAGATTGCAAACATTTATGAATGCTTAATATAGAATATATACAATTAAATAAACATTTTAACCATAAAAACATAATTTTTTATAAACTGAAATATCTTATTCACACATCTTTATTTTTTATTTCTATTTTAAAAGAAAATATAAAATTACACATCCCCTCATGTTAAGTTGTAAAATGAACCTCTAGCTAAAAAAAACAAGACATCTTCCTAAATAAAGGGGGACAAAAATTTGATTCTCGGTGTAGATGTGTTGCTTGCTGAGGCTATAGATACGACTAAAAGGGTAATTGTGGGTCAGGCCGGAGCTCAAAAATTTTCACCAGATTATTTGAAGTAATGTGCGGAAAATATATGGAGCGGTTTGGTGGGGGAAGTGCAAGGTAAGCACCCCTACCGACAGGTGTTTTATGTTTCTTGGTGGCTAAAGATGCTTCTAGAGTTCTTTGTAGGAATTGTAGCATAAATTCGACTCTGGTGATTCAGAAGCAATGGCACCCCTTGTTTGATGCTAGTCAAGAAAATATAGACCTTGCTCCAATTTTCGTGAGAATGCCTAGACTTCTCCCTCAACACTGGACCATGGATACTAATTTGTCTTTTTAGGGAAATGGTAAAAGGTTGATTTCTAGGGTTATTGCAAACCTGAATCCAAGAGAAGGTTTTCTGGATTATTTTTTTCAAGGGTTCTTCTTATTGCTGTGGAGATTACTCTGCCCTCGCAATTACTCTGTCCATCTATCTAAAAATGGATGCGCGCTTGGACCTTGTGTATGTAAAAGGGAGTTTGAACTAAGAAGAAAATGAGTGATATGAGAAGTGTCGGTGTGATGGTTACATAGTTGGCACCCCAACTAATATTACCTTGGATGTATATCACCCAAGAGAGCTCCCATAAATATCATGAACCAGAGAAAAGGAATAAATAAGGTGCTCAGTAAAACAAGGGAACTAGTAGGAATTTACATATTCTATTGAGGTTGCTGAATTTATCAAAGTTGGATGTAAGCGTGCAATTTATTAAGGACAAAGGGGTGTGCAAATGAATAAATATAGTGGTCAAATTTGTGATGGTTTCATATAGTTATTTGAATCAAGGAAATTTGAATATCTATTCAACTTTAAGAAAAAGAGTTACAGTACAACTATGCACAATCTATAAAGTAAAAAATTCGTTGATGTTGGAGTCCATCATGTCCTGTTGTTTTGTCTAGACGAGTACGTTTGAGATTCTGCAGCTTTGTGTAGATAACATGAAAATCCAAGAAAACATCGTAGCTGTTAAAACTGAATGATAGGAATGTGAAAGGCATTAAAGTCGTCAATGTGGACGTGTTTCTTGTATCTTAAAAAATCATTGCTACTACTAGTGATTCTTGAATTTTGACAATGATTCTTGATTAGAGAACTCACTCAACTACGGAAATGTTTCTTAAATGTTGAGAATGAGAAGTTATCATGAGTATGGTTGTCTTAAATAGGAACTCCCGATATTAGTTTGGTCACAATGGGATACTGCATTTTCCAAGTGAATATGTGATACTGCATTTTCCAAGAACTGTAATCTACAACCAGTCCTAGCTTGCATGTGTCTTTCTCATGTTTTATTACTATTGTATTAATAATGAAATTGATATGTGGTTTGATCGTAAGTTATATGGGCGAAGCCTGGCAAACCGAAGTTCAAATCTCATTGAGTACAATGACCTGCTGTGGTGGTGGCTAGAGGGGCGGATTCCCCTTTCCCATGAGTCTGCTCTTGCTAAAATCATAGGAAGTTGGTATACCCCACTTGCAGGTGTTTAGTTATGCTTTTGGTGTTATAGTGGCAGCTATGAGGTTTGATCTGGGTCTCCCCTAAATTAGGCTTGACAGTTACCCACTCACCATGTGGTTAAAAAAAAATAATGTAATTGAGCTGTTTTACGTGCGTTGGCCCAAGTTTCATGGCTGATATTGAGTAGTTTTTTATTTCTATTGCATTAACAATGTACTTAGTCATTTTACCTGCGTTGGCCCCAGTTTCGCGCCTGATATTGAGTAGTTTTAGGGAAAGTTTCGTGGATGAAAATTAAAAATATGATCGCTACGATTGGTATCTTTCGTTGCTAAATTTTAGTTGCATATTATATCCTTAAATTGTAGTTGCATATTATATCCTTTTTTTTTGCTTTATAATTGCATCATTTTATGGGATTGGGTAGCATCATGATTTACGTAGGACTGGATGAGGGTTTGCATCATGTTTACATTCTGATCGTTTATATCTTGTTTCAGTAGGTTGAAATACAGTTACGTTTATATCAAAATGTTGTCACAATTATTGGGTGGGCTGCAAATCCCACTTGCAAATGTAAGTTGGAATTTTATTTATCAAATTATCCCAGTGGATACAATGAATATCATGGATTCACATTTACCATTTTTAACAAATTGTTGATACACACAAGAACGTAAGGCTAAGATATTTTCTAAGATACGAATGCATTAACATTTTTTTACAGTGGGATCCATCTCTCCTTCATTCTAATAAAGGGTAGGGTCCTTGTTTCCCATGGAAAAAATGAGTGTTTGGTTGTTTTCTTGAAGTGACATATGGAATTTTGTGTTTGAATTGGGTCATTATTTTGGAATTTTGTTACTCCAAGTTAATGCACACAATGAACATCAAACCAAATCACCAATTTGATGTTATTTGTGCCAACAAGAAAAATTGCTATCTTCGAAGACTAATTCTGCATTAAAAAAACAATGATATTCATGATTATTGGGAAGATGCAATTGTTGGTTTAACCACACTATAATCTACATAAATCTTATTTCCAAATATTTTTTCCACTTATATAATGATATTATGATATTTAATAATATTTGGTATGATGTCTATATTTATGATAAATTTAGTTAAATTATTTTTCTTTATGATTGTCCAATTGGAAATTTCAGAAAGTGTTGTAACCCTAGAGACAACTTCAGGTTGAGACAAGGTCAGTGTCTAGAAAATCTATAAAAGAATATCACAAATATTGCTTGTTGTCCCATTATAATTCCTCGGGGATAAGTTGCATAGGTAATTGAGACGAAACATCTTGGGATAAATATATCGTTCCACACGACCTCACTAGATATGAAAATGATTTAAAAGTTCTAGTAGGGTGATAGAAAGACATAGTAGAAGGTTCATAATGGAAGGTTGCAAGAATATTTTACTAAAAACCTTAGAAGAACACCTGAAAGTCTTAGGAAATGAATGTATAGAAAAATGGAGTGCAATTTTAAGGTTATTTGATTAAAATTTATAGGTACTGTGATTAATGTAAATTTGTGTTATATAAAATAACCAACAAGTTCATTAAACTTTTCCAAAAAAGGAAGAAACAATGAATGGCTTACAATAGCATGAAACACATATCATATTCGAAAGAAAAATTAGAACCATCCAGGAAGGCTTATTTAATCTTTAGGAAAAGATAAACATATTACCTAGGATTTTTTCTCTTCTTAAGTCAAAATTTGGAACCCTAAAAATGGTTCCTTTGGGCCTCTTTTAGTAACATTACAAAGATGAGATTTATGAATACTGCTAACTGCCATGAACTTCTAAAACTACTTTTGGAAACTACTCTAAGCCCTATTTGGTCCTTATAAGGTCTTAAACTTTAGAACTTAAAATAATTTGATTTAAGAGTGCAAAATACAATGTCCTTTTAAAATATATCATTAAATGAATCATGTGGTTGATTTTCACACGATGACTTGTGATTCTTGTGCAGGCTTGCTTGTAGAAGATCCAGGTTAAGTTGCTTAAGTTGGTGACACCAGTTATCTACATTTCTTCTATATTGACAAATCTGAGCTTGGGCATTTGATAAATCTGACATGATCCATCCTGAAATTTGTAATTCAATTGTAGGTTAGTTTCTCTATTAAGAGGGTTTTCACCAACCATACTAACTCGAAATCCCTTCGCAAATAATTTACAATGGTGGAGCATTTGAGAATTGTTGTTTTCTCATGAGAAGAGTCAATCTTTCTCTTTTCCTCATCTAATAGTGTCTCATATATCTCCCATGGGAGAATATTAACCTATTGATCCCAACATGAGGGAAATCTCACATCCTTTTGTAAAAATACATATTAAATTTTAAGATGGATTTATTAATTTCCCCCAATAAATTCATCACAAATAATTTCGAGGATAAATTGAAGAAGTCAACCACGTAATGGATTCTAGGAAAGAATGTGTTTGAGGAACAATTGCAGAGAAAAATTGATATTTTACAACTCTATAATGCACTGATGACTCTAATTGGTGAAATAGGATGTTCTGATGTAGCTCTATAAGCTTCAATGTGCAGATAGGATAATCCCTTTCTGTCTCCATGAGTGGAATGTGGGTTGTGACACTGACCATAAAGGTTTTCTTTGACATTTTGGAACAATTGAGTAAGTCTATATGATGGATAAATACCTGGAAACTCTTAGTTGAAGTTGGACTTTAAACAGACGAGCTGGAAGGTGCAGATGTACTTTGGTACATTCCACAATAAACAACAAATGAATGACTGTGAGTGTAAAATTATGTTTTATGTATAAATGAGAGAAAAATGAAACTAAATGGAGAAGTGACAGATTTACAACATGATGTTGCATTGATGGCGAGGAAATATTGACATGGCAGTGATGACATGGAGATATGGGATGAGGTGTTGGATGAGGTGAAGCGATATTGAAAATAGTATCGTATAATAATCGCGCTCGTCTCCTATAGAAACACAGTTATTTACCATATATTTCAATGAACACTTCTTACCACTCATGAAGGAACCCATGGTGGTAAGTGATCCCATCACAAAGTGATGCCATAGGCCATATCAACCATTGATCAGGCAATGGTGGTAATTTCACCAAACCTTGTATGGGGTCTCACATCTCCATAACCGTTGCACTCTTCATGGTTTGTGGTTTCTCCTATGGGGAAGGCTCGATGCCACGAATGACATCACGCTCTAAAGCTGCACGAAATTTAACCTTTTTTCTCTGCTGGGACCCATTAATCCATATAAGGCCAATTTCAATCCTTCATCATTCTTGGTCCGACATTATCCTCCTAAGAGATATCACCATAAACATGTTTTAAATGTTTTTCCTTTTCTTAATTTTGATATACATATGATTTATTTTGATAAAAATAGCTAAGACAACACAATTACAGAAACTCAATCATATATTATGCACAAATGGTGTATGTGCAAAGACATTCACACACACATTTACATTCAGATTACTCTATTAAATAGAGTTTCTGAGATCCAACTTATTCCCAAATTAGATAGAGAGGTTGAGAGAATTTCTCAACCATCACAAACCAACTTCTTAAATATGGAATGTAAGCATTAACTCCAACATCACCCCTTAACGATTACATTACATGAAAATAACAAAATAATCAAGATTATCATTAGATGCTCCATCAAGTTGCCTCATAACCCTCGGAAAGGTGTAGTTGGCAAGTTGGATTCCCGAGTTCCCTTCCTCAACTCCCGAATCAAGAACCTCCCGAAGTCAATTACTGGACAACATCCCAATCTGTCGCATAATCTCATTAGGAAACCACTTCCATGTCTACCACTAATTAGGGATCCTTCCCTAGATCCGCAATTGCCATACTATCTGGACAACCATCCATATTGAGCCTTACTGCTACTTTATCTTTAAGTACTGGCATCAGACACATAGTTCAACTGCTGGTTATTTTTAAAAGAGTTTAATAGGTTCACTCTCTTCTTCATCAGAATTCCATTGGTATTCATCTGTGGTTATATTTGCTTACAACGCGGCACAGACATGATGCGGATAGGCAAAATGCCCTTGAATAATATAACTATTGACTGGTGCTTTGGAAAACGTAATAAAACTATGTAGATCAAACAACATACAGACATCCTTAAAAATTATATGTATGATTTAGAACTTTGATAACATTTACAGATAATACAAATCTTCTGCTTCTGTAATATGAGAATTCTGCTATAGTGCTCGCACACAAAAAAACTCACAATGCAAACAATATTTCTCATATGCCTGCAACTGTGTCTTCCTTAGTATTTTCACAAGGTATGGGCTTACCTAGGTAAGTGGGCTTCTTGTGTCTAGGCATAACCACCACAACACTATTCTCTGTATGTACGTACTGCATCTCATAATTTTCCCACTGTCTGGAGCTGAAGTCGCTCTCTTTCGATCGGATTCAATTATAACTTTTGGAATCGGCTGTCTCTCAGCGTGAATATCAGACACGGCTCTCTATCTCTCACATCTAGACTGGCTCATTTGATCGTATCTCTCTGCAACGCAGATTCTTACAAACAATTTCTATAGGGCCATGGCATCGTCCATCTCCAGTCTGCAGCTGCGTGGTATTGATCAGTGGGCGAATGCGAATGGATGGTTTATAGCTGCATACGTAGGTTTCTTCATCCAGAATACTCAGGTTGCAACAGTTCGGTTAACATCAATATGCACCTCCTCACAACACATGTTTATATCTAGCTCTGATACCATGATAAAAATAGCTAAGACAACACAATTACAGAAACTCAATCATATATTATGCACAAATGGTGTATGTGTAAAGACACTCACACACACATTTACATTCAGATTACTCTATTAGATAGAGTTTCTAAGATCCAACTTATTCCCAAATTAGATAGAGATGTTGAGAGAATTTCTCAACCATCACAAACCAACTTCTTAAATATGGAATGTAAGCATTAACTCCAACATCTTTGATTTTGACATATCTATCTATATAGTTATTGAACATAGTGAAAATCAAGCAGCAATAAAAGGATAATTGTTTGGATGATAATTATTATTACGAATTTTGTATTTTATACATTTATGTATTTATAAGACTAAAGGTCAAAATTGAGTTATCTTACAAAAGATATTTATCTTAGGACTAGTCTAATCCATCTTAACTCTATATTTAACTGAAGGTTGAGAACAAAACTAATTTTCTCTCTAAGAGAATTTTATGTCCAAAAATATTTGATTCTTCTAGGCACAAAGATAATATGGAAGTAGGTTGGCTTAATTTCTCTTAAATACTTACAATCCACATTAATACCATGGGTTAATACAATAGGTTCTCATAAACCTAGAGTTTAAAGTTAGTTATTTTTATTTTAACAAAGTTTTTCTTTTTAATTATGGAGTCAAAAAATATTTACAAAACATTAAAACATATTTACCTTGATGTGTTAAAGAGAAACCAAAAAAACATATTCACACAAAAAAGCATATATATTTTTAAAGAGAGTCTTTGCATTAATCTTAGACAGATATTTGTATCAAACAAAATTTAGGAAAATCAATAATTTTAGATTCAGAAGATCCTTTTGTGTAATTATATTTGACATGATGTCTAAATTTAATAATAAAATTAAGTTGTAAATTAGTCTAGATCTATCTTAACTCCACATTTTCCAAGTGCTCAGAGGGATCAAATCTCTGTTCGCTCTAAAAGAGTTTGCAATCTTCTTGGTAGATAAAAAGTTAAAATGGATCTATTGGTTATATATATATATATATATATATATATATATATATATATATATATATATATATATATATATATATATATATATATATATATATATATATGTTCGTCTTACAAAAGAATATCATAGGAAAAAATATGAGTTGTGATCACTAATCGTAAATTGACTTATTTTTACTTCAATCCTATTTTTAATTATTAACTGTTTTATTTTCATTTTTAATTATATTTTAATATTATTGATCTGAGAGGGTCATTCTACAACTTAGTGTGAGAGGATGTGTAAGTTTGTTAGTCCCTCCATTCCACTTTAAAATAATAGTAAAAAAATATGCATGAAAATAATTTAGGTTATAAGAAAAAAATTAACGTGCTATAAAGTAATTAGAAGTAAAAACATTGTTTGAGTATAATGTTTAAATCTTATTTTTACAAAAATATTTCAACAATAGATTTAAATAAACCATCTGAAGATCTCTTTTAACTAATTTATGTCTAATCAAATTCATATATATCTATATATAGAAAGAAAATCAACTTCATATATATTAGAAAGAAATTGTTAAAATAAAATATTTTGATGTTGTATGTAAACAAATATTCAATATGGATTATCAACATAATATTTTAATACAAATTAATATTGACATATACTTACAAATATATTAGTAATAAAAAAAAAAAATTTAATTTGCACTATAAATGTCTAAATGTTTGGATGTACATGTTACATATCATTTAAAAAAATTATGTATATACCAAGAAAAAATTAAGTTTTTATTGTCAAAATCTATATTTGGTCATATATACACTTTATATAGCATTCAAAATTCTAATTAAAGCAATGAAAAATAACACATTGTATTTTAAACTCTGAAGAAGCTTGTACATAAAGAATTTTTATCCCTCTCAACTCATATTAGACTGTACCTAGATGGATCTATGTTGGTTTTATGTAATTTGACCATATATGACTATGATTTATGGTCTTCAACATTGATGACTATGTTTATTGCCTTACTTATTCATTGTTGGTTGATAAGAATTAGGATTTCCTAGGTGTCTTCCCTCCTAATTTGATTATGTATCATGCCCTAAGGTGGCTTGGGGAGCCTTGGAAACTATTGGGAATATAGCCCTATTACTGACTATCATATGCATTTATGTTGTTGTGTCCTTACAAGATTACTTTTACAGTGTGTGTACCAAGACCTTAAGCTTGTTATCCACTACGAGTGCAATGTCTTCTCGTTCTGTCTTAGGGTTTCCTATCACTGCAGTGTTTTTTTAAGAGATATATGGTTCTCCCCTCCTCTGTTGGGTCCCTATAGTACTAGTGATTACCCCATTACTATGGTAGTTGTACCTCTTATTAATATTGTTGTGCCCCTATTGCCCCCATATTGTTATTACTGTGCCCCATAGAATCTCTCTATTGTTATTTTTGTGGCTTTATATTATTATTATTAGGTCGGCTGGGTTATATTGTGACTCCTTAGACTCCTATATATAGAAAGGAGGTTTTGTCATTTGTATCATCCAAGAATTGTTCATTTATGTAATGTAAAGGAGGTTGCCTCCTCGAAGAGGCTAAATTATAAGGCGTTGATCTATCTTTTCTATCTTTTCTTTAGCTGGTTTCATAACATTTGGTATCAGAGCTTTGGATTACAGGGCTTCGCTGCTCCAAATAGGTCATCGTGGCATTCTCGCTATAACATTTTTCTGCGACGTTTCTAAAGTTGAAAAAAAAAACCATTTGAGAAGACATCGCGCTGAATCTCGGGTCTAAATTTCCGAGATTTTTGCACTATATTTTCAGAGATATGATCTAAGGAAGTTGGTCCTTTTCCAAAATCGTGAATTACATTCAAAACAAGTGACCTGGTGAAAATTGTCATAACTTTCTCTCTGGGCATCAGATTGAAATTTCGTAAGAAGGTCACTGTGGGAGATTTGGCATAACTCTTCATTAGAGAATCCAATCGGGGTTAGACTGGTGGCATTGAAAAGAGGACACATAGGGCTACCACAGGTCACAATTTTAGAACTGGATGTTCTGAAAGTACAAAGATACATCAGAGGCAATATCGAGCTCCTACAAAGAAAAAAAAGGTGTGTAGATTTTTGTTTAATTTTTGCTTAAGATTGGTTTGAAAATTTATTTTGAAGGAATTCAAAGGGCTAGTAGAGCATTATTATCGGTAGCTGATACCCCGAGGAAAGAAAATGCAAACACCTAGTAAGGAACCTCAGATCTCTAGCATAACTCATGAAGAAGAGGAAGAAATGCTACATGATATATCAAAATTACAAGACCAAGTGCAAAAAATGTCAGCCTCACAAAAGCTAACAGAAGCTAAGATAAATGGCATGGAATCTAAGATAAAGGGCGTGGAAGCTAAGATGGATGATTGGAAGACAAATTTAAAGACAGACATGGACGATTTGAAGACAGATTTGAAGACAAACTGGACGATTGAAGAGAAATATGAAAAGTTGCTACAAGAAATTGTCACTAAGGGTGAAAGAGTTGTAAAGGAAACTCATGATTAGAACAAAAGAAAGTTAACATGATTCATAGGCTCTAATGTGGGATCGAAGACCCATCATATTCCAAAAATTGATATGAGGAAGTTTGATGGCAAGGATCCTGCAACATGGATATTACAGATGGAGCAATTTTTCGATCTCAATAATGTGCAAAACACACAAAAGGTACGCATGGAAACTTTATATTTGGAACCAAATCAGTTTGTATGGTATCAAATGCTTTGCTCTCTTAAGCAATTTATCACTTGGGCAATTTTTACGAAAGAATTGATGGCACATTATGAGAATACAAAAAGCAACATTTTTTTTAGTCGATTGATAAGTCTCAAACAAAAGGGTTCAATAAGATAGCACATTGAGGAGTTCCAAAAATTGAACATAAGGGTAAAAGATATTCCAGATGAGCATAGGATCTATGTGTTCATAGATTCTTTAAAGGATAATATCCAACATGATGTTTGCCTTTGGGAACTTGATTCATTAGAGAAGGCATTCAAGTTAGCAAGAAAAAATGGAAGCAAAATTATGGCAACCAAGAAGCATACCACTCACAACTATAAAGATGGAAGTGTTGTCCCTAGTCTTCCACAACCTATAAGGTTTACACCACAAAAATTGGAAGAAAAAAGAGAAAAAGGGCTTTGTTACAGTTGTGATAGTAAATTCACTAAAGGTCATAAGTATGCTCAGAAGAAATTATTCTACATAGATTGTGAAGAGGAAGAAGAAGATGAGCAAGAAAGGTCAAAAGTAGAGAATATACTCCAGGAACAAAGCCTAGATGAAGAAAAAATAAATCAGATGATATCTTGTAATGCATTGGCGGGAATTACCACTCCTCACACCATCAAGATAGAAGGACAAATCAAGAAGAAAAAGGTAATAGTGTTGATTGATTCAGGAAGTACCCACAATTTTATTCATTGTAAGGTAGCGAAAAAATTGAATTGCTTCCTATATCCAGCACCAGAGTGTCAAGTGATTATTGCAAATGGAGGAACAATAACTTTCTCTCGAAAATGTCATAATGTCAAGCTATCCATGGGAGAATATGTATTGACTATCCCAATGCTTTCCATTCCAATGGGAGGTGCTGATGTTGTACTAGGAGTCCAATGACTACAATCCTTGGGTACAATAGCTTTTAATTTTCAAGAAATTTTCATCAAATTTTCTATGGAAGGAAAGGAAGTTGAATTAAGGGGTATTGTAGGGAAACCAGGAAAGATAATCAGCTCTAATGGTACGACAAAGTTTCTAAAAAAGGAACAAAGAGGTGTAATTGCACAATTATGTTCGCTAGATGTTTCCACATCGGAATCATCTATTTCTCCAGATCTCCAAAAAGTCTTGGATAATCGTTCCAAGGTATTTGAGACTCCTAAAGGTCTCCCACCTATGCGTGATCATGATCATGCTATTCATCTAGTTCCAAGAAGTGTTCCTCCAAACATCAGGCCGTACATATATCCCTATTTCCAAAAGAGTGAAATTGAACGTATGGTTGCAGAAATGCTAGAGGCTGGTATAATTCAACCAAGTCAAAGTTCTTTCTTTTCTCCAGTAGTATTGGTGCACAAGAAGGATGGATCATGGCGCATGTGTCCGGATTATAGGGAGCTCAACAAGCTCACTATTAAAGATAAGTTTCCATTCCTGTCATTGATGAATTACTAGATGAATTGCATGGATCAATTTACTTCACCAAGTTAGATCTTCATTCAGGATATCATCAAATTAGAATGAAGATTGAAGACATTCCAAAAACAGCATTTAGAACTCATGAGGGTCTTTATGAATTTTTGGTCATGCCTTTTGGCCTTACCAATGCACCTTCTACATTTCAAGGTTTGATGAATTCCATTTTCAAACCCTTCCTTAGAAAATTTGTTAGTATTTTTTGATGATATACTAATCTACAGCAAGTCTTGGAAGGATCATGTTGAATAGGTTGACAGGGTGCTACAACTATTGGAGGAGAATCAATTATATGCAAAAAGATCCAAATGCTTCTTTGGAGTCCAAGAGGTGGAATATCTGGGTCATATTGTATCTCATGAAGGAGTTAAGGTAGACCCTAGAAAAATTAAATCCATTAAGGAATGGAAAATCTCCACATCCATAAAGCATCTGTGAGGATTTCTAAGGTTGACAGGGTATTATCCCAAGTTTGTTAAAAATTATGGAAGAATAGTAGCACCTCTAACAACATTATTGAAGAAAGATGCATTTTCATGGACTCTGGAAGCAACAAAGGCCTTTAAACATCTTAAAGAGGCAATGTGCCAAGCACC
>APFE030720869.1:2963-13643 GCA_000404065.3 Pinus taeda | reverse complement strand
AGTTAATTATATATTTTTAACTTATTATCATTTAATTTAATCAATTTTAGGCCATGTAATTAATTTACATTTTGTTAATAAGTTATTTTTTATTTTTATAATTAATATTAAACCTATAAAAAATACTTTTAACCTTTATAATTAACATTAAACCTATAATTTCTTTATTGTGATGAATATGAAGATTTCTATCAATCTTATTTGATTTATATGATATTTTGTTTTTAATAATTAATTTATACAAATATAAATTAACCATATATTTGCATCAATTTTATAAATATAATTACTTTAAATTTTTAATAATTATTTTTAATTACCTTAAATTTTTTAATAAATTATTTTAATTTCCATAATTATTTATTAAGCATATAAATTAAATTACCATCACTTCAACCTTTGATTGCCGGATGAATATGATGATCAATATTATTTAGATAGAGGGTTTATTTATATTTTATATTGTATAGTTTATAATAATTATTCATCTTAAGTTTGTTACCATACCATTAAAAGTAAAATGGAAGTTTTTTTTATAGATATCATCAGTTTTTAAAGTATATTTAAAGTTAAAAAACATAAAAAATGCATTTCTTCCATAATGTTCAAGTTATTTTTAATAAATTATATTTAAAAAAAAACCATTAAAATGCGTTTTTTTTATAAGCAATCAGTTCTTTTAAAAGCATAAAATTATTAAAATAAAAAATGCATCTTCATAATGTTCAGTTATTTTTAATAAATAATATTAAAATAAAAAACATAAGGTCGAAGGATTATGGTTTTGGAAGGAATGTCCCACGCAATAAATTTGAATTCACTCAAGCTGTTAAATTTTTTAAATTATTTTACAAGTAAATATTTAATAATAGGTCGAAGGATTATGGTTTTGGTAGAAATGTTCCCCGTGATAAAATTAAGGAACATCTTCGCCTACAAATTCAAGTTCCAAACAATCGCTTTAGCGAATTCAAATTTTTGATGCCACTCGATGCGCATGGGATGCCCGCTCCATATGAAAAAGCTACCAGAGCGCTTATTGACCGTTTGAAAGGGAGGGATCTCAGAACATGCTCTTATTTACTCTGATCTTCTTCTCCACTCTGAATTGTATTTGCTTCGCTTCTTTCTTGCACATATTTTTTTGGTTCGGTGCCTTGGCTTGGTTTATTTCATGTCCATATTTTTTTATCACTGCATGGCCATGCGTTTCGCATTTCTTGGTTTTTCCATTTGTTTGGATTGGATTATAATGGTTGGTGATTTTAGTCGGTTTATTTTTTCCCTTGTGTTTTTTTGCCCTTTTTGTTTGCATTGTTTGCTCAGGATTGTATTTAGTTGCAGTTTGTACAGCAGAAGATAGATGGATGTACATGGAACCTATTATCTTGATTTTTGTGAATTTCCAACGAGGTATGTATTTAATGGGACGCTGCCTTGTGGCCATGCATAGAGGTCTAAGCTAGTTTTGATCTAATTTAAAATGAACTTTGATGTGCAACAGAGACAGATGAGGGTTTGCCATTGACGAAGAAAATGACACATGAACACTGGTTTGTTTCTATATATGGTTTTCTATCTGTCAGAGGTGGTTTCATAAATGGTTAATAGTTTGGTTTGCAGTAAATTTCGGGAGTTGAGATGAAGAATTAGAGATGGAGAATATGGAGAATATGACAAGTCCTTTCTTATCATTGTATGCCATTCATATAACCATGTTCTTCATTCTTGGCGTTCAATCGAATCAACTAGATGCACACATTTTGTCTATCTCTTTCATTCTCAGTTTAGGTAAAATGCTAACCTCGGCGGCTTGTTGGCAGTGTTTTGTTGCAGGATGTTGCACGATTTCGGATTTGTGTAAAGTGGAGGACCAAGCATGCGTTTAATTTTCATGTATAATCATTCGCATGTACAGAATAATTGTCGCGTGGTGAATAAAGATTATGCATAAAGATCACTAAGAGCTGTTTTATGGTGTTATTGCAACTTGTGGTTTTTTTATTATAGTTTCTTGCTTATCGGTTTCGACCCAGTAGATGAATTGAAAGAACTAGATGACGGTTTTCGCCTGCGGGAGAAGGCTGAGAAACTCAGGTTTGTTCCCATTTATTTGAGATGTTCCTTTTTCCTCTCATAAATGTTGTGCAGTCAAATTGCAGGGAGAGGACGAATAATTTTTATTTTGGGGACTAGTACGTGCGGGTTTAGGTTTTTCCAAGGTAAGTGACGTGCAATGTCGTTCGTACAACCCGCGACTTCATTTATTACACACCGTTTAGGTAAGCCGCTAACACCAATACTAGACAAGGTGGGGGTGAACCCATTAAAATGTCTTTTGCTAACTGGGCGTTAAATATTGCTTAGGAAATTTTCATGGGTATTCCGCTAAAATGATTTTCGAAGCCCAAATTTCAATTAGGTTTGCTCTGATTTATTTGATATTTATTCCTCTCCCTTTAGTAAATGTTGTGCAGGCTCTCTGTCATCAACTGTGTTCACTCAAACTGCAGGGATAGGACGAAGGATTATTATTTTGCCGTCAAGTACGTCTGGGATGTGCGATGGTAGAAAAAGGTGGTTCCTAAGCCCTGCGCTTCATTTTTAGGTACGCTGCTAGCACAAATACCATAGAAGACTAGGTCAACCCATTTAAAATGTTTTTTGCTAACCGGCCATAAAATATTGCTTAGGGATATGTTCAGCAACATTTTACTATGATGATTTATGAAGCCGAAGGTTAACCAGAAGTGGTATAGATGATTAACCTAGTTGTTTTAACTTTTAGTTTCTGTTAATTTTTTTGCCGTGTGTCTGCATTATTCGCTCAGGCCATTTTATTTTCTTGTATGTGTTCAATAGGGCAGAATATAATACCGACCCGTCTGAACGCGGAATGAAATTCGCCTGGTTGATACCAACTCGTGGTCATTCTTGATTTGGTAATGCCGCTAACTCCGAACATGTCTGGTCTTAAAATTTTCACGATTTCGATGACCCTGGGAGAGCTTAAGACTTTTGATTTCGGATGGAACCTGTCGCAAATCCAAAGGATTTACCATTGATCGGAAGGATTTTACTAATTTTTCGATTTCGCATTGAAGGGAATTTCAATCCACAAAGATAGAGATGGTTATTCTAGGCATGTATTTTAATTTTAATTTTTTCTTTATTTTTCCCTCGGCAGTTCTCGGTTATTATTTGACTTTAGCCAATGATATAAAATAAGCCCTGATTGATGGCCATTCTGGGGATGCATTTTCGCTTGGTTAGTTTTTAATTATTGATCTGATCTAGCGAATTATTTGAAATAATATCTGATTTGGAGTACATTAAATAAGGGGATTATCAGTGAGGGAAAATATATATATGATTTGTAGTACATTAAACAAAGGGATGAAAAATATATATCCTGTTTGTAGTATTAAATTAGGGGATTATTATTGAGGGAAAATATATATCTGATTTATAGTGCATTAAACAAAAGAATTATCATTGAGGAAAAATATATATATGATTTGTAGTACATTAAACAAAGGGATGAAAAATATATATCCTGTTTGTAGTACATTAAATTAGGGGATTACCATTGAAGAAAAATATATATCTGATTTGGAGTGCATTAAACAAAAGAATTATCTTTGAGGGAAAATATATATCTGATTTGTAGTAAATTAAACAAAAGAATTATCCTTGAGGGAAAATATATATCTGATTTGTAGTAAATTAAATTAGGAGATTACCATTGAGGAAAAATATATATCTGATTTGTAGTACATTAAATTGAGGGATTGCTATTGAGGAAAAATATGAGATAAGGGATCCTTTTGTTTCTGTGTTTCAGGTTAACAGATTCATGGTTTTTTGGTTTTGTTTGTTTGGTTTTTTATTTCTATATTATTTATAATAATTGAAGTGGTGGTAAAGCGTTATTGTCTTTCAATCTTTGCTCTCAGGTTTTTTTGCGCTCAGGTTTTGTGGAGATGAGATGACAATATCACATGAGTTGAAATGTTTAATTTTTTTGGAAGTTGTTTTGATTATTAGTTTTTATTATCTAATGAATTGAAAAGTAATTTGACATTGAAAAAAAAAATGACAAGAGAAGCTTTGAAGTTCAGATTTGTTTTATTTAAATAATTTGTTTTTAGTTTTAATTAGTATTATGTACAGAATGGTTGTCATCTGGTTGATAATAGTTTTTAGTTTCTTTGGCAGCTGTTTTTAGAAAATTTTAATTATCATATTAGGCCTTTTTCTCCTTTTGTTTTTATAAATACCTTTTCAAACAAACAACTTCCTCAGGGAAAAAACCTTTATAATACAAACCCCTTAATACTTTTCATAGGGTAACATCAAAGAAATTGTTACGATGCTAAATTTTATAAAATACCTTTTCAAACAACAAGAAACTTCCTCCGGGAAAAACCTTTATAATACGTATTTAAGAAGGATGCCAAAACATATATTAAAAACTTTAGTATCACTTTAAACAAATACACCGAGACCCTTTGACTTTTCTTATGATGCTTTTTAATATGCTTCTTTTCATGAATATTAAAATCTTTAACCTTGCCGCAAGTTATTTTATAACTTTTAAACTTGCCCTCGAAATTTTGGTTGACTTCTCGTTCGCCGAAATTTTCTTGACCTGGTCACCATATAATTTTCACAATGAAACCTTTGACTCTGCAAGCGGAATTCTCTGGAAAGGTGACTACGGTGGCTAACTTGGCCTCGACTTTTGATCACGGCTCCTGCTGGCGGTAGTTCTTCATGGTTTATGACCCTACGACTGCGGTCCTCTGTTAGCTACGGCTCGCTGCGGCCTCTCTCCACGGCACGCTCGCGATAGTGCTTGACGACAGCTGCGGCTGCTCACGCCTCGTCAAACAAATAATAAACAACTAATTTTCTCTGCAGACTGCGGCTCCACCTCTCCAATACGCAGGCTTTTGAAATTAATTTTCCCTGCAGACTGCGGTTACACCTCTCCGAATACACACAGGCTTTTAAATTTTGGGTTTTTTTTCCACCCAGTTCGGGTACCAATTTGTTGGAAAAGCAGAGAGGAGAAACACAAAATTAACACATACAAGTTATAAGAGTTGATGGTCTTCATCACACAAAAACTTGATTAAGATATTTAACCTTTTTTAACAACTAGTTACTCACCTAAAATAACTTAATATGCACACACTTGTTAAATTCAATCTTTCCAAATATAAAATAAACTCAAACTAAAATTCGACCTTTCCAAATATAAAATAAACTCAAACTAAAATTCAACCTTCCAAATATAAAATAAACTGAAACTGCTAATATTGGACTCGACTCAACTCAACTGGAACTCTAAATCTAGATTTCACTCCATGCTAGAGTAATTATTATTTCCAACACTTTTGACATCAGCAAAGAAGTTGACAATAGAAGCTTCGGTGCTTAGGTTTATGTTGGTTTATTTGAGCTGTGGTTTTTATATGTGTCTAGTAAATGGTGTTTCTGTTTCTAACTAGTTTGCAGGAAAGAGTATCACGAATACTTATTTTTGGCAGCAGCTTCGAGGAAGAAGAGGACATGAGGTTTATTCTTACTTTTTTTTGTCAATGAAATTATTAAGAGCGTATAAAACAACATCATCATGGTGGTGAAGGAGAGAGGTCTTTTCTTACTCCTTATTTTTGACATCTTTGAGGAAGAAGACGACATGAGGTTTATCCTTACATTTTTTTTTTGTCAATGAAAATATTAAGAGCGTATAAAATGGCATCATCATAGTGGTGAAGGAGAAAGGGCTTTTCTTATTCCTTTTGTGTGATGTTTACTTAGGTACTTGCAATCTTAGTGAAGGATGATGTATATAGTTGGCTGCTTCATTTTTTCATACTTTTCGTTTAGGTAAAGTACTAACCCCATAGAAAATGGGGTTAAATCATTTAAAAAGTTGGTCTAATATGGTGTAGTTATTTAGAAATTTGCTTCACTAAGTTTAAGTAAATATGTTTTTGAAGATGATTCTCAAAGCAATATTACATAGTTGTGAATTGTGATTTCAATTTTGAGGGTTAGATTGACTTATTTGCATTTTTTACCTATGTTTGCTTTGTTTGAGGGTTTTCTTAATATTGTTTTTGTACTCATTGAGGGATATAATTTTCTTTTGTAGGATGTACAACAGAACCAAAGATAGATGGGTAGAGGGAGAGCCATGTGAGTGGAGTAGTCCAATAGATGACTGCGTTCGCTGGATTACCTAGTCTGCATAGAACTGTAAGAGTTGTAGACATAATGTTGTTTCATGGTCATATGTTAAATTTTTTTATTTATTATTTTGGTCATAGATTATACTTTTTTATTTATTATTTCGCTTTAGAATGAAGTGCAAGGGTTTTACTATTACTTTGATTTCATATTGAAGGGATTTTCTTTGGTAGTCCTAGCTAATGACTTGAAATGAACTTTGATTTGCAACAGGATAAAAAGGAGGGTTCCCCATTGAAGGAAGATGAGACAATGAATGTTTTTTCTTTCAACCTAAGAGCCCCTTGATTTCTTCCATAGGTTTGTTTATTTGAATTTCTTATATCATTTATATATAATTAGAATGGTGACGAATACTAATTATTTTTCAATCTTTGTTAGCAGTCATTGCAAAGAGAGATGGCATTTTGGAGAAGTAAAGATGACAATAATATTAACAGTTTGAATAAGGTAAATGCTCATTCTTTCATGTTCTTTGTTAAATGGTTATTCTATAGAAAAGAACTAAACTTGTAAGCTATGCAGTTAATTTACTAATTGTCATTTTTTTAGTAAACTAGTGGGCTCTTATAATTATAATTATAATTCTATTTTTCCCAAATTTCACTAATTGACTAGATGACTATAGTAGCAAGGTTACCTTGGAAGTTATAGATGATTCTAGATAATTATGTTGGCTAGTTATTGTGTATACTACATTTAATTTTGGTCCTTCATCTTGAGGGTCCACTGTCTACAAACCAACCTACGCCAGAAATGCTCCACTGCCCACATACCATCCTACACTAGAAACGGTCCACTGTCCTTGTTGTGTATGCTACATTTAATTTTGGTCCTTCATCTTGAAGATCACGTGCCTAGATGGTCCACTGTCCACATACCACTATACACCAGAAATGGTGTTAGTGGAAAGGCACTCCTTGTGAAAGCCTTGTTGTTTCTAATTTTCTTTTTTTCCCTCTTAGGAACATAGAGATGCATAGTGTGGCCCATCTTGTGTCAATTTAAACATTTCATGTGACTCCGATCTTTCTTCCTTTGGTTTGAATAATATAAATCTTTTTCCTTGCCCTTTTGAGCCTCCCCAAGTCTTTGTTTCTTGCCTCCTCTCCTCATCTTCCCATTGAGGCTAGATTCTCGATCTCCTCTTTTGTGGTCAAACAAAAGCTTCTCAAAGTTAGGAAGCTTCTCATGAGCATAAGCACCTCAAACAAATGGTTTCCAAGATGAAGAGAGCCCAGTAAATGTATAGACACCAACTCTTCATCTTCCACCTTCAGCTTGGTAGTAGTGAGTTGATCTCCAATTTCACTAATCTTTATTAGGTAGATTGTGTTTGTATCATTCGGGTCTATGGCGATGAGCTTGTTCTCTAATAGCATCTTGTAAGAGATGTTCACACTCTAGTATTGAGGGATCGAAGCATCATACATCTCCATTGCTGACTTCTTCTTTGCAATGCAAGAAATCAAATGGTCCTTCACCAAATGAGGGACGAGTCATTTCAAGTTGGCCATCTTCTTATGGTGTTCCAACAAAAGAGCAACATTAGTAGGATATGCAACCTTTGTCTCCACAAAACATCAAAGGTCAGCCTCCTCTGATGGCATTTGAAGTCTGCACTTGCAAGGTGTAAATATGGAAATGCCTACTAGACATTCACACTCTTGATAAGATTGAGACTAGTCATCCTTGCAACTCCCAAGATCATACAAATTGACTTTAGTCACTCAAGCAACTAGGACATCACACCCATCCCAACCTATAAGAGGAACAATCTATCTAAGGTACAAATCAATATCAATCCATGAAGTTAGAGCATCACACCCACTGAAATCCTCCAACAAATTTATCTCACAGGGAACAAACCACTCCGTACACAAGTATGGGAAATCTTAGAAAATGTTCTCTGATATCATATCAAATATTTTGGGTCATGGTAAGCAATGCCTACGCTTAGAAATTGAAACCCTAATCTCAAGGACATTAAATTCTTAACAGCAATAAGAACAATAGAATCTCAATATGGTAATCTACAAACACCACTTGAAAAAGAGGATATTGAGTATACAAAATTGAACTCTCAATATGTACGGAAAAAGAATTAGATGCTATAGCTCAAAACTCTATCCTACACCCTTAATTCAGGAAAAACCCACTAACTATAGACAGATTTAGAATGTAATCTAAAATATTGAAAGGCAAGAGTTGTTCAAAATTAACAATTGAAAGGGGCAAAAAATTGCTCATGCATGCCTAGGCAGGCATGCACCCTCTATTTCAACATATATACCCATTGCTTTTGTGCCTCTTCAGACTGCTGCTGCTCACGCAACTTTTCCCTCTTTAATCACTATTCAATCTGCTTGTTTGGAACTGGCAATTGCGCTGTATATGAGCAGAACTAGTTGTCGAGCGATCAGGTTCATGAATTAGCATTTCCTGTAGAATTTTATGGTTCTAGAGTTAATAATATAACTTAAGAAATTTCACTTCTAAACAACCCCAATCTGCTAGGCAATTGAAGAGAAAAGATACCAAAACTTTTGTTACAATTTTCTGCTTTCTAGGGCAACCTGTAGAATGCATAAATCAGATTTGAAAATCGATTTATAACAATAGTAATTGTAGCAATAAATTCTGTCCTATTTTTTTCAATATCAGTGTTAAATGTTTAACACTTTAAATTTCAACTTATGTCAATTTAGAAAGACATATAAGTGTTGGAAATTACCAAGCCATGTAGACAATGATATCTGAAAATTATTGTTACTATAAAACAATTTAGGAAAGCTGAGAACTATATATATATAGGATGAAGTTCAAGTACATATTGTCAACTTAAAATGAGTTGGTGCAACCCTTCAAACTGTCCAAAACCCTAGCTAGTTAATACAAGAAAAGGATGAGCACTCCTACATCTCTAAACCCAAGAAATATAAGATGTAAGCTCTTCAAGCATGAATAATGGGCATTACTCCCTCCTTCCTCTTCTTATGTGAAAGGTGAAGGGAGGCCTAGAAATAAAGTGGACCCCGTCCACTACAAGAAAACTAAAAGATACAAGTAGGTTCACAAATTTGAAGTGCTTCTCCTACTAGTGACACATGATAAGATCTCCAAAAACTAAATCCTTAACAGAGTGTGAGTTCCTTTCAGCCCAATACATCTATCTATGAAGGGTTACATGATCTAGGGTTACTAGGTCTAGGTTTAGGTAAGTTTATTTCTAGTTTTATGTCCGGAATTAGATTAATATGTTTATTAAAGGAAAAAAGGTCTAGGGTGACTATGTCCATGAAGGGTGACTATTTATAGGTTTACTATGTCAATGCTCGTGGCTTCTCCAATTAATAGATCTATCCAGCAATCCACAAGCAAGGCTCAAAGACAAGGATGTTTATCATCTAAGGTCCAACGCCCCTCCTCCAAGGGCTCTAGTGCTCCAACACCTCTTGCAGTTCAAGTTCTCCTTTGAGTCCACTCCACTACATTATCATTGTTACAACTTAGGCATCCTCAAGTCAACTCTAAGATTCCATCTAATCATCTAAGTGACACATTGCTATCTAGGGTTCAATGCCCTTCTTTGGAATGCCAAATGCTCCTCCTCCATTGTAAGGCGATCTCTAGGCAAGTAACCTCCTTCATGTGGCCAACATATAGAATATCATTAGCCTGTCTAAAGATCTCCAATGCTTCAAGGAAGAATGCCAATTGAGCATCTATATGACATCTAGCAACCAATGAGCAATTCACACGAAATCTGAAATTCCATCATGAATGAATCAAGCTCTACCCATACAACATGCACCTCACATCCGATGAAGCACCCCCAATGTGGTGTAAATACTTTTAGAGTAATCTTGAAAGCTAACACTCTCTTTTTATGAGTAAAGAGTTTTCACCAATACTCATTAACTCCCTTTGCAACTCAACAAAACTTGCCATTTGTAAATTTGAACCTACTATAGGGTTGAAATCAACCACTATCTTTTGAAAAGGAATTATCAACCATCCATCACACTCCTCCACCAAGGCATCACACTGAACCTCCTCAAACCAATTGGTACACTCACAAGTGGATAATGTCAAGGCAACATAGCTAGAATATTGCCTAGGAGGTATATTTGTCTTTAACGAAAGATCTGGGCGCTCCTACATACTCTTGTAATCTGTAGGTAAGCCATCTAGGCTTTTTGTGTTGGAGTAGAAGGTGAGTGCATATCCATTCGTTGTCTCACCTTGTCCACCCTTTAATGTTGTTGCCGCAAAATCTAGCAGGCCTTGGAGAGGGGTACCCTTCAAGGCTATCACTAGACTAAGTGACAACAATGGGGTGATGTCCCATTGTCACCACAGCGAAAACCCCTTTCTCTTTATGGATTTTAACCAATGGGAGGAGTCCCGGTATGTATA
>APFE030720861.1:53357-72633 GCA_000404065.3 Pinus taeda | reverse complement strand
GGACCTTTTCTTTTAAGGAGTCTGAAAAGGAGAAAAATAGACTTCTCTGGAAATCTAGGTAGAGGGGATTACCAAACCAATCGCAAAACTGCAGAATACTTTTTACGGTACGACAATCAATCTTCCCGAATGCTGTGTTCAGTGTATTGCGATCGATAGGGCAGCAGACACGGCTTCCTAAGGATAAAGGATGCAGCCTATTGTGGTCTCCCAATATATACTCGATGGTACGTGGGAGCACAAGTCCGTACTGACACTTACCATCTCAGAGTGGAGGAATCACCCAACCAACAATGAAAACAAAAGTTACCAGATTTTACGACATCGGAATACGTCTCTAGCCTAGACCTATAGATGTTGTGCGTTAGGTTCCAAAGCGTTGTTAGATTCATTAAATTTATTTTAAGTTGATCTTGTTTAAAAATTTGCCTTTCAGGTTCACCGCGTGATGTGTATACAATTCCTAAAATGCAGTCTAAGATGAAAAAAAACTGTTTAATCTTCTTTTGGCAATGAAAATCCTAGCTACTAAGGAAAGAAAGTTGAGAGTCTTTTAACAAAGAGCACAAAGCACACAGTAAATGCACTGTCCTAAATCAAACCAAGCAGTCTAAATGTAAATGCACATGCATGTATTTTTTTTTAGCCTTCTTAATGTATGAATGATGATAAGAAAGCTATGTGCAAATCTGAATTATTTTCAAAGCGATAGTACTCAACAAATTTCTTTTCAAAATGAAGTGAAGGTAGGAGAGACACTTTGCGATTTCAAAATGAAAATTACTTTTTGACACTTTAAAAACTATTAATTCAAATCATAAGCAATAGTAACTGTATAATCAACTATCAAGAACAATAGGATTGTCTTCTAAAATTGAAAACGACAGCTATGACACTTTCAGATCAAGAAACGACAGTTCGACTATGCTACCTTTTTGCAAAAGAGAACTGAAAATGGCGCACAATACATAAAAACACTTATAGTTATTTGCACTTTGGAGGTGGAATAATGTAAGAGAAGGGGGTTTTCACAGAAATACACTGACCACAGACAAAAAAACTACTGAATAGGACGGAAAATAGTGAGGAAAAAACCAAAGTCTGAAGGTAAAGTTAACCTTCCCTGACCATCGCACCTATTACACAGTGAAACCAGTATGCATCGCACCTACTACACTCGGGAAGTGTGATGCATACAGACTGCCTTGAAAGCAGGGCGTGATGGTACCAGTGCGAGACTTTAAACAATTTTTTACTCAGAATTTGCAATTCAGTTCAGGGATTTAGGCCGAGTAAGTGATGTTCAGTATATGTAAAACACAGGGGTAGATCTAAGGAGGTTACTAGAGCCACCACTTAGGGCAATTAGACTGTTTGCAGATCGATTGTTTAATTCATAAACAAAACCCAGAGTTAGACTGAAGCAGCATTGATCTACTTTGCATTTGTATAACAAATGCAGTTCGAAGGCTAGCTGGCTTGGCTTCAGGCTCTGTCTGTAAGTTTATAAAAGGAACAAATATAGATAGGCTAACAAACAATCTAGTTGCTCCCCAGCGGAGTCTCCATTTTGTTACCGGGAATAGTGTCCACTCAGATGCTGCTATTCCCACTAAGATGGGTGACTATCTTAGAAACAAACAAGTAAAGTCTACTTTCGTTTTCCTTTATGAAAATAGATAAGAGGAGAACCAAGGAGACCAACCTTAGTCTTGCACTTGATTTCCTCTCCTTCTTGATAGAGCTTTTCCGCTTCTTTTTCATCTGCCCAGCTTCAAAGAGCACCTGTGAAATCACAACAACATACTACTATCGAAGAACAAATATCTATATTCATAAATAACACAAGACCAGATGTGTGTTTACCATACAAATGCATATATAAACAAGTACACAAGAATATGGAGGAAAACTAGAATAGCTTTATTAAGATGAAAAGTAGCAAGAGGATTAACAACCATATGTTCTGACCCAGCATCATCCTCCAGCTAGAAAGCCCTTCTTCACCTCAAGCAAAGCTTAGATCACCCAACACTATGAAATTACACCAGAAAACCAACAACACTTCTCTATAAGATACAAAATTCCAGCCTCCAACCTCTGGATCTCTGGGACGAGAGATCCATATATAGATTTTTGCAAAGGTGTGAGTTAGCTCTGGGTTTTTGATTAGTGTCCTCTCTCTGATAGTTCTTGGTTCCACTTGGAGATTTCATTTATCTCTTACTCATCCTTGAGCGAATTCTGAGAGGCAAGTGTCATACGAGAAGTTTCTAGAAGATTCCTTGATCTCCACTTAGCAAACTGTCTCCGCCACTTGTCTATTCTCATCCATCGCACCCTGTAGAAGGAATTTTCAGTATGCATTGCACCTCCCGTGTGTATTAGGTGTGATGCATCACACCCTCTGCATTGGGCATTCAGTATGGTCCAATTTTGACCATTTCTGAGCAGGTTTTAGTGGACAACTTCTGGGAGATGATGTAATCAGCTGACCTTGTTTAGGTAGTGAAGCAACAATTTTAGGGACTTAGGAGCCCTTAGTTTATGGACATTTATGATTGGGGTTGAAGTGCCCAAAAATTTCTATAACAATTCCCATACTCAGATTAAAACTGACTAGAAAACTGACTAAACTGTTCTAATACATGAATGATTTTGTAATACAGCAAGAGTATAGACATATGTAGACACAGTATGGGTGCAACCATCTGTTTATGAATAGTCCACTGTATAATGAATAACAAAATTCCTCATAGCACGGGTGGTATAAACTAGATCGAGGTTCTTGATTTCTGCTTCCCGAACTAGTATTATTCTATCCATGTGAATAAATGTGTCGAAGTCGAACATGGTAGAAACCACTTGATTACCAGTCAATGATGTGAACTATTAAAAAGTGTGAGAGAAACCACCAATAATTTCAATGGCTCTCAAAGTACTCAGTACAATCCATGAAATGTGAATAATTGAGCCGAAGTCGAACATGTCATATAATCCTTTGATCGAAGGTCAATGATGCAACCTATCATCAAAGGTGAGAAACTTGCCATTAGGGCATGCCGATTTCAAGGTGCTGATGATTTCTAGATCAACTTCCTAGATAATGAGCTGATGTCGATAGAAAGCGATCCATCGTAGACAAGCCCACAACATGAAATCGTAGATCAAGTTTTGAAGAAATATATCGGCAAAGACTGACTCAGGGATGGTCAAAATGGATGACAGATATTTTGCATATGAATGGTTAGTTTGAACTGATCTCTTGAACACATAGCGACACTGCATATGGCTTGGTGACAATTGACCCAAAACTAATACCCAGAAACCAACTGAAGACTTTCAATGTGGTTTGATTAACTATTAGGCAAAGGATTCCCAACCCAGGTGAACAAAAAGTGTCGTGTTCAAGAGTGGTTAACGAATTTTTTAAAAAACAAAGTGTAACAAATAGGTTCATTTTTCTCTCTTTCCCCCACCATTGTTGGCAAGTACCTCTTTATTTTTGACAAGCTTGAGGAGGATAACATTTGCTTGTTTATAAGCTCATCCTTCAGATGAGTCCAACTTAGTTTAAAATTCGAACCCTAAGAAGGAGTGGTTTGTTCCTATTTAAAATTGAATAGGTCCTTTACTGTTAAATTTTAACGAGTCCAGTATAGGAAAAACTCGGTGTTTTTCAATTTTAGGGAGTCAGAAGAAAAACTTAAGAAAACTCCAAGGGGGTCCTTTTTCGTAAATTTGTGTTCCTCAAGCCCAAAAAAGTATAAAATAATACTCGAGAGAACTTCTTGACCATTATGATCAAGGAGTACTTTTCATAATTAGTGGCCTCGATTCGAAAAATTAGAAAAGTGATCGAAGACACGTCGTTTTAAAACCAATATCAAACTTGAAATGACAAAATTCCGACGATCTTCTCATATTTATACAGTCAGAAAAGAGCTGAAAGTAGACCGCCTTTTTATTCTGTTTAACGAGTTAAAAGGGAAAAACTCGACAATATTTTCATATTTTACGAGTTAGAAAAGAGCTTAAAGAAAACGCGTCCTAGAGGAACGAGTGGTATAAAGGGTAGCAACTGGTTCCGGGAATGTTGGAACTGCTCATAACATGTAATGGTTAAGAGGCTGGCTAATAAAACCACTCATCGCTACGGTCTCTCAGGAAAAGGAAAAAGAACCAAGTGAAAGCATATGATTAGCCAAAGAGATGGTTGTGATGGAAGGAAAACAACCAAGGCTCATCTAACAGAATTTAGCGGATAAAAATGGCAATCACGAGATGTAAAATGGGCATGGGTTCATTTTTACACAAGCTTGAACCATGGAGAACTCTGCTTGGATTCGGTTTCATGTTTACACAAGCTTGAAACGAAAAACTATGCTTGTTATAAGTCCACATGCCCCCAGCATAATGACTCAAATCGAGGTACATGCCCCCAAAGCTTCATCGCATTCAACGAGGTGGATGGAATGAAAGTTCACTTTCGAGATCTTGGAAAGACTCGACTTGGATTTTATGAGATCTTAATCAAAGACTCGATTTGGAAAGGGAGTTGTTTCATTTTTTAATGAGGTTGACACAGTAAAAGAACTATCCTCATAACCCTTGTTCCATTTTTTAAACGAGCTTGACACAAGACAAGGAACTATGCTCCATAATCCTTGTTTCATTTTTTAATGAGCTTGACACAAGACAAGGAACTATGCTCCAGACACCCGGTTTCATTTTTTTAACGAGGTTGACACAGGAAAAAACTATCCTCGAGACATCCGGTTTCATTTTTTAGCGAGGTTAACACAGGAAAAAACTATCCTCGACCTGGATTAGGAATCAGAAAACGACTGTACAACCTCAGAATCGGAAGGTACAATCCAAGGATCATCAAAAGCAATAGTGTTCGATGAAATCATATGAATAGTTGCAATAGAAGGCGATACATTAGGAGGAGGGAAGGAAAAAGTTCCCAGTAAACTAGAATCTTTAATCAAACCTACGCCAACATCTTTGTAAGGGACAATCATTTTACCGATGTGCTGAACACTATCTGTAGAGGCTAGGTTGGATGAGAAATAGGTCAGCTGGTCTATCGTAACGATCTTTCTATTGTGAGGAAACTTTATAAGCCGAAAGACCGATGAAACAATAGCAGTCATAGCATAAGACCAATTGCAACCCAGGAGAAGGTTGCAATCTAGAGCGGCATCAACCACTTCCACATCTAGATTTACAGTTTTGCCTTCTACCCCTATAGGTAAATCCTGCAAAATACCAAAAGGATGGAATCCTTGGCCATCAAAAGCCTTTAGAATTGTTGGAGACTGATTGAGTGTGGGAAAACTAAGCGATCTCGAACACTGGATCGACATAATACACATAGAAGCCCCTTCATCAATCATAGTCCAAAAGCAAGGCCTATTTTTGACTAACACTAGAATCTGGAAAGCCATTTGATGAGGTAGACAGGGTGTACTATTCTCTAAATCGAAGATTATTAGGTTCGAATCCTGTATATCGATAGCTCCTATAGTAAACAATAGTAATTTATGCTGTGCTAGGCATGATTGCAGCACTTCCAAAGCCGTCATTGCTGAAGGGGAAATAGCTAAGTCTTGAACAATGTTATAATTCTGAGCAGCTCTCGCATGTGGATTGAAAGTTGGTTTCTGAAATATACCTTTAGCAGGCGGTTTGATTACTAAGTTAGGGTTGGGTTTTTCAATCTGTAGTGAATCAAAACCAGGAGGAGGTGTCATTGATGTGTTTGAATTAGAAGATTCTGCTTCTTTACTATCAATAGGATTTTTACTATCATAATCTTGCGATTGCATCGCAATGCTAACATGAGACATCATCATAATGGGTTCTTCTGAGGTATTTGAGGAAGAAGCAACCATATTACTATCTTGAGTAGGAAAAGGATCCTTCAAAACAATAGGCGTTTGAGAATCTTTAACGAATTTCGAAACCTCTGCTCGATGTGAGCATTCTTTGGTAAAATGATCCTTGTCGCAAATGAAACAAGGATAGCGAGGTTTCTGTTTTTGGTCAGTAGATTCATTTTTATCTGTTTTATCTCTTGAATTTTGTTTGTTTTTGTTCTTCCCCTTCTCTTTACTACTAGATTTGGTCGTAGACGAATCTAGGACATGGACGTCGGCAGAAACTTCAGCGGAAGAATCTTCTTTCGGGGAATCAGGTAAAGTTATTGTAGGAGAAGAATTCTTTGAAGATTTCTTCTTGCTTTTAGTACTAACTGAACCAATCATACCATCAACAACATGAGACTTTGAAGGATTCGTAGTTGTTTGACCGTCTTTTGGAAGATCATGGATATTTTCATGTAAAGTACCTGATTGCGTATAGACGAGGTCAAGGTACTGAGCCTGAGCAATAGCTTGCTCTTCAGTGACAACTCCTCCCTTAGTTACATCTTCAATGATTTTAGGTAACAATGATTTAATGAACCATTTCGCTAAAATTTGATCCGGAATGAAAACTTTCACTAAACGCCTTCTATGTTGCCATTCATGAATATGATCAGAAATATATGTGGACGTGGACTGTTTTAGTGAAGTTAACAATTCCGTGCCATTGTCGTATCTGACGAGCAACTGAAAATGAGTTAATAAAGCAGTGGCTAACTGATTGAAATTATTAAAACAACCTCGTGGTAACTCAATGTACAATTTGGTGGCAAGACCAATAAGAGTTCTTTGAAAAAGACGCAATCGAATCGAATCATCAACGATTGAATTAGATGCACACTAGAGGTGATAAGTCATAACATGATTTGACGGATCCTCACCTGACTTACCCTCGAATTTCGGGATATCATTGGGCAACTTATTAGAAATTGGTGGCCAATACGGAAGATAGTAAATCCGATCATTCGTAAGGCGCAACAAATAAGGTGAATCCAAAGTTGCAATAAATGGTAACTGATGGTTAGTGTTGCGAAAACCTTGAGTAACAAGACTAGCTCTAGGAGGAGGATATCGAGGATAACCTGGAATCAGATTTGCATTAGGAATGTTATAACCTCCCAAGAAACCAGGATTAACTGGACCAAGCTGGGGTTGTTGAGGCTGTTGATAAGTATAGCCAGGATACGACTGATATTGATAAACTAGGTTTTGTACAGTAGGACCAGATTGATAATGTCCATGGTATAGTTGATAAGTGAATTTTGATTCACTTCTGACAATCGTACTTGGACCAGCTTGTCCTGAAGGCATCTGGACCGAAGTCTGAATTATAGGTCCTAGCTGTGGCATAGAGACTTGAGGAGTTTGTACTGATGTAGGGATAGTAGAAACTGGAGCTACAGATACTCTAGAAATAGGTGTGGCAGGTTGAACAGAAGTTGCAATAGCAGTTTGAGGCGGAGTCTAAGGTGAGCTAGGCCCAGGCTGCTGAACTAAACCAGGTGCAGGGATTTGAACAATAGGTTGGATAGGTTGTTGGGTTGGACTAGAAACCAAATGTTTTCCAGGTTGATTAGATAAATGTACATTAGGTTGCATAGTCTAATGAGTTTGAGGTGGATTCCACACCATGTTCATTCTGGGGTATGGAATCATAACATGTTGTGCATATGGAGGACCATAACCTGGTTGAACGTAGGGCTAATAATTAAGTGGTACATTTCCAGCTCCTTGTAAAAATGATTGACCACAAGGTGGTTGGAAACCTTGAGTTGGGTACTGACCTTGAGGTTGATAACCCTGAGGCACGTACTGATTCTACGGTTGATAAGCATCCTAAGGAGTATACTGAGTCTTGGGTTGACCTTGGGGTATATATTGTCTTAAAGGTATGTATGGTCATGAAGGTATGTACTGTCCTTGAGGTTGCCCCCCAGTCGGTAACTGACTACCCTGAGGTTGCCCCTCAGGAGGTAACTGACTACCTTGAGGTTGCCCCCGAGGCGGTAACTGACTACCTTGAGGTTGAGGATTTGGAATACTACTAGACATCATAAGAATTTGCTCTGCGTTCAAAGTTTTAGTTCCATTACTACCAGGTGATAATTGATGTTCAGTTGGTCGAGGAGTTGCTCCTTGAAAAGTACTAGAGAGTGCTTGGTACCCCAAAGGAACAGAAGGACTGCCATATAAAAATGTTTCCGGTGATTGGGAAAACATAGATGACTCTTTTGACATGATTGATGAAAGATAATAACCTCTTGGTGTAGGATGAAAATGATCACATGCAAACCAAGAAAATTTCAATAAAAGCACCTAAAGTCTCTAAAGAAACAAACAACTGAATGACACGCCTAAAAACTCTAAGAGTTCAAACCACACACAAACAATAACTTTCCATACTAAAAACACTAGTTGGTGATGAAATCCAACATAGTGGAAGTTTAATACAGAAAGGGCGGTTGGAACGGTTACCCCGACAACTTGCTTAATGAAATAGACTGGCACAAGTTTCTTCATAAAACCATTTCGAGTGAAGAGAACCCCCCAGAGAGTCCAAGTGAGTCTAGTCGACATTTGTTCCAGGTACAGTGAGATCCTTCCTTCACCATCACCTTAGGAAATAATCCTAAGTTTATGGACACTAAGGTTACCAACACCAACAAATACAACTGGGGGAATAGTCTACGATCAGATCTACGTGCAAGGGTAGAGTAACAAAGCTCAATCCCCTTGAAGGTTCCTCGACATGGTCAATCCGAGGTTTACTAAAAAGTGACCCCAGGCTCCTTGACAATGGTTAATCCGAGGTTTACCATTTATAATACGTGCAAATATTCTATCTTTCCCAATGAAACAGAATTGATTGTCTCAAAGGTTCGGACATGATCTCGTGATTGACTCCTTTAAGAGAATCTTCCCAGAATGTATCAATTAAAATTGGATTTATTTCCTACCGCAAAATGTATCTACTTGTTTGTTTTAACTATCTTGGAGAGTTAATTACTCCCTACTCCAGGATACTAGCCTAAGCTATATTGGTGATAAGAGCCCTAGAAATAAAAAATATTACTAGATCAATTTTAATTAAGCGTTGCTTTTATAGGTTGTTCTTTAAGTCAATAGGTGTGGAAATGAAACTTTGATGGTGTGAAGACTTGACTCCAAAAACACTAAAAAATGCACCTAAAATGTTAAGCAATTCGGTTTTCTTTCAATGAAATTCTAGCTAAAAGAAAGAGTTCGAGAATGCAATTCTTTAAGAAACAATTCCTTCTTTCAACATGGAAATGGAAAGAAAATATTTTTGTATTTTTCAATAAGAAATCAAAACGAGACTAATAATTAATGCTCATGATAAATCCCTTTCCTTTTTCAAAACTCAAAACTACAAAAACAATTTGCTTCAAAAGAGGTCTACAAGTTCTAGAAAAACACTCAAAACTACAAAAACTAATTTTGAGATCTAAAAACTTTTAAAAATATATTTGAATAAAAAGCTTCAATTCTTTTTGAGGACATTTTACTTAGTTGTTCCGTAAACTAAGGATTCATTTTTTTAGAATAACAAATCTACCAAAAAACATCCAAATATGTTTTCTTTTGTAAAAATGAAATTCAAAACTTATAACAATGTTTGTTCAAAGATTTGCAAGGAGAAAAACTAAATCTATTTCTCGCAAAGGACAGATTTCACAACCAAGTCAGATTCATCAACAAGACAAAAAGACACCAGGGTAATATAAGGTTTCTCAAGCTTCTGATCTTTGAGTCACTACAAAGACCAAGTGAAAACCACTCCAGGCATGCAAAACTTCTAGAAAATCATCTAAAACAAAAATACCATCGGAACTCACTCACAAGAGATTTTTGACAAGAAATATACAGATCTGAGTAGACACTAAAATCCCTAAATAAAACCTAAACTTAACTGGAAGAAGATATTTTAGGTTTTTCAAAAAATTTTATAGGTCCGCAGGCTTCCAGAAGAAACAGGTGCAGTCCCGCTCTGTTTACTAAAGGAAAAGTGCGGAGATGCCCACACTGTCTATAAAGAGAAAGTGCGGTCCCCTGAAAACTTCGAAAAAAACAAAAAATATTCCAGATTCTAAAAACTACCCAAGCAAGCATACATCAATCACAAACCAGAAATGAAAACAATTTTCTCAAGTCAAAAAAAAGGAAAATCGAAAACAAAATTCAGTTTCCCCAACGAAGTCGCCAATTTGTTGGCCGAATAAATCGATCTCGCGGATAAGACCGATCTCCTTAGTATCAGAAGATATTCTAGCAACAAACAGACAAACTAATCTATCTTTATCTAGACATATACGATTTACAAATAAATACTATAAAGGTGTTAAGACCCTACCTTAGATCCAATGCTTGTTCGTAGTAGCCATCCTTCAATCGTTTGAAAGGGTTACCTTTGAGGACCTAAAATCACAAACAAGCAAACATTAAATAGCACTTGCATAGCAAATATCATAAATCATGTCTATTATGGTGATCAAGGAATCCATAAACTAAACCATGAATTAACAAATTATTGAGAAAAACAAACTTACTTGTATTAACTTTGAAGTAGAAGAACCTTACAATCTTTTTAGTTTTGATGTTGAATAAGCTCTTCTTGGGGTTTGAAACAAGAATTTCCTTTACTTTGAAAAGCCTTGCACTCTTCCAAATGAGATCATAGAGGTATGTAATCTCTCCTCATAAAAACTCAACTAAGAAGACTAAGTTCCAATAGCATTTCACCTAAAAAATATTCAGCTTCTAACCTCCCAAGTAACCAGCCCAATGCTTCTTTTTATAGTGCATGGGAGGAGGTTACAGGTCCACCTATGAAGGGATAGAATCCTCCTTCAAAGTGATAAGCTCCTCACATCAAGGGGTTAGCTACTTAAGGTATGGGATGCATGAACCTTAAGAGAGTGAACTTGCCACCTCAATATTTCTTCCAGAAGCTTCTAGAAATGACTGAAAGTGAGTTTTTAGAATGTACTCACGCCTTTTTAAATTCTACAGGGGTCCACACCCATAACACAGAGACAGAGCGGTCAGGTGCATAGGAGACATGACCATTAGGTGCGGGACCGTAGGTAATGCAAAGAGAAAGTGCGGAACCAGAGTTTTAGAGACTTTTGAGGGCTTTCTCTTATTTTCAAGGCTTGATATGAGGAACTAAGGCCTAAGACTTGCAAAGGAGGAAAGTATGAGTGGTAATGGACTCACACAGATTGAAAAATGTCAAGCTGACAACTTTTAATTTTCAAATTTAAAGCCTAAAAATGAAATGTAAACAGATGAAATGCAAGATAAGGCGGATGTGGATTACCTGGAGCTGATGGTTTTCGATTCCAATGGACGGATTTTCCAGAATCTTCACATGAACTTTCTTACCCAAAAGCTCTCACTTCTCACTCTGAAATCAAATGGTAAAAATGAAGTTAGAAAAGCCCTTTTTATAAGTTTCTTTGAATAAATGAATTTTTAATTAATTTATTTTTCATTTTAAAAAGGTAAATTTTTGAATACATTTTTATTTATCTTAAACAGGTATGAGTAATGTTTTGAATTTTTGTGCACAATATCGGATTTTTTGGGAAAATTGATCATTTTTCAACAAAGAGAATACTTTTATCACTTTTTCGGACTCTTTCAACATTTACGAAAAAGAAAAACATTGGAGTCCTCTTTAAGCTCTTTTCTGACTCGTAAAATATGAAAAGATTGTTGAGTTTTTCCCTTTTTAACTCGTTAAACGGAATTAAAAAGGCGGTCCACTTACAACTCTTTTCTGACCGTATAAACATGAAAAGATTGCCGAACTTTTGTCGTTTCAAGTTTGATACTGGTTATAAAACAACGTGTCTTCAATCACTTTTTTACTTTTTTGGATCGAGGCCACTAATTATGAAAAGTACTCCTTGATCGTAATGGTTAAGCGGTTCCCTTGAGTATTATTTTATACTTTTTCGGGCTCGAGGGACACAAATTTACGAAAAGGTACCCCCATGGAGTTTTCTTAAGCTTTTCTTTTGACTCCCTAAAATTGAAAAACACCGAGTTTTCCTATACTAGATTTGTTAAAATTTAACAGTGAAGGACCTGTTCAATTTTAAACAGGAATGAACCACTCCTTCTTAGGGTTCGAATTTTAAACTAAGTTGGAATCATATGAAGGATGAGCTTATAAACAAGCAAATGTTATCCTCCTCAATCTTGTCAAAAATAAAGAGGTACTTGCCAGAAATGGTGGGGGAAAAGAGAGAAAAATGAACCTGTTTGTTACACTTCATTTTTTGGAAAAGCCATTAACCACTCTTGAACACGACACTTTTTGTTCACCTGGGTTGGGAAATCCTTTGCCTAACAATTAATCAAACCATATTGAAAGTCTTCAGCCGGTTTTTGGGTATTAGCTTTGGGTCAATTGTCACCAAGTTATCTGTAGTGTCGTTATGTGTTCAAGAGATCAGTTCAAACAAACCATTCATCTGCAAAATATCTGTCATCCATTTTGACCATCCCTGAGTCAGTCCTTGTCGATATATTTCTTCAAAACTTGATCTATGATTTCATGTTGTGGGCTTGCCTATGACGGATCGCTTTCTATCGACATCAGCTCTTATCTGGGAAGTTGATCTAGAAATCGTCAGTACCTTGAAATCTTCATGCCCTAATGGCAGATTTCTCGCCTTCGACGATAAGTTGCATCATTGACCTTCGATCAAAGGATTCTATGACATGTTCGAATTCGACTCATTTATTCACATTTCATGATTTGTACTGAGTACTTTGAGAGCCATTGACATTACTGGTGGTTTCTCTCACACTTGTTAACAGTTCACATCATTGACTGGTAATCAAGTGGTTTCTACCATGTTTGACTTTGACACATTCATTCACATGGATAGAATCGTACTAGTTTGGGAAGCAGAAATCAAGGCCCTGGATCTAATTTCTACCATCTAGGTTGCGAGGAATTTTTTTATTCATTATACAGTGGACTATTCATAAATAAATGGCTGTGCCCATACTGTGTCTACACATGTCTATACTCTTGATGTATTACAAAATCATTCCTATATCAGAACAGTTTAGTCAATTTTCTAGTTAGTTTTGATCTGAGTATGGGAATGCCTACCTCAGCGATGATATGTCTACATATATATATTTTGCATTGAATGTTTTTACAGGTTCCCACTGGGGTGTCCACAGGATGATCCTTGAAATGATAAAGTACTTCACTCTTCATAAATGACAGACTCTATCTTCATCTATTACAAACTTCACACTTTAGGGGGCAATCTATTGCACTCAAAATTGTCACCCTGACATTCTGCAATATGTGTGAGTCCATTACCACTCATACTTTCCTCCTTTGCAAGTCTTGAGCCTCAGTTCCTCATATCAAGCCTTGAAAATAAGAGAAAGACCTCAAAAGTCTCTTAAACTCTGGTTCCACACTTTCTCTTTGCATTACCTGCAGTCCTGCACCTAATGGTCATGTCTCCTGTGCACCTGACCGCTCTGTCTCTGTGTTATGGGCGCGGACCCCTGTAAAAGTTAAAAGGCATGATTATGTTCTAAAAACTCACTTTCAATCATTTCTAGAAGCTTCTGGAAGGAATATTGAGGTGGAAAGTTCGCTCTCTTAAGGTTCATGCATCCCATACCTTAAGGAGCTAACCCCTTGATGTGAGGAGCTTATCCCTTTGAAGGAGGATTCTATCCCTTCATAGGTGGACCTTTAACCTCCTCCCCTGCACTATAAAATGAAGCATTGGACTGGTTACTGGAGAGGTTAGAAGCTGAATATTTTTGAGGTGAAATGCTGTTGGAACTTAGTCTTCTTAGTTGAGTTTTTATGAGGAGAGATTACATACCTCTATGATCTCATTTGGAAGAGTGCAAGGCTTGTCAAAGTAAAGGAAATTCCTATTTCGAACCTTAGAAGGAGCTTGTTCAACATCAAGGCTGAAAATGTTGTAAGGTTCTTCTACTTCAAAGTTAATACAAACAAGTTTGTTTTCCTCAATAAGTTGTTAGTTCATGGTTTGTTTTATGGATTCCTTGATCACCATAATAGACATGATTTATGATATTTTCTATGCAGGTGCTATTTAATGTTTGCTTGTTTGTGATTGTAGGTTCTCAAAGGTAATCCATTCAAACGATTAGAGGATGGCTACTACGAACAAGCGTTGGATCTAAGGTAGGGTCTTAACACCTCTATAGTATTTATTTATAAATCACATATGTCTAGAGAAAGATAGATTTGTTTGCCTGTTTGTTGCTAGACTATATTTTGATAATAGGGAGATCAGTCTTGTCTACAAGATCAATTTATCCAGCCAACAAATTTGTGACTCCGCTAGGGATCGAACCCAGAATCTTTGGTTTCGCCTGAAGATTGTAGCCGTTGGACTTCTAGCACAACATCAACACCACCCAGTGGAATGGAAAGCATTGAACTATTCAATACATATTCTCCCATGGATAGCTTTATATTATGGCACTTTCCAGAGCAATTTATGGTTCCTCCATTTGTAACCATCACTTAAGACTTTGGTGTTGGATATAGGAAGAAATTCAATTCCTTGGCTATGTTACAATGAATAAAATTATGGGTACTACTCGGATCAATCAACATTATTACCTTTTTCTTCTTGACATGTCCTTCTATCTTGAGGGTTTGAGGAGTGCTAATTCTTGCCATTGCATTACAAGATATGGTTGGACTCATTTATTCTTTCTCTAGGTTTGGTTCCTGGTGTATATCCTATTCTTTTAATGTTTCTTATTCCTTTTCTTCCTCCTCTTCACAATCTATGTAAAGTAATTTATTCTTAGCACACTTATGACCTTTAGTGTATTTGCTATCACAGATGTAACAAAGCCCTTTTTCTCTTTTTTCTTCCAATTTTTGTGGTGTCAACCTTTTAGATAGTAGAAGGCTAGGGGCAACAACACTTACATATTTATAGTTGTGAGTGGTGGGCTTCCTCGTTGCCATACTTTTCCTTTCAATTTTTCTTGCCAACCTGAATGCCTTCTCCAATGAATAAGATTCCCAAAGGTGAACCTCATGTTGGATGTTATCCTTTAAAGTCCCTATGAACACATAAATCCTATGCTCCTCTGTAATATATTTTACTGTTATATCAATTTTTGGAATTCCGCAATGTGCTCCACCTTTGAACCCTTTTGTTTGATATTTATCAATTTGCTAAAGAAGATGTTTCTTTTTGTATTCTCATAATGTGCTATCATTTCCTCCATAAAAGTTGACCATGTAAATTTTTTTTTATGAGAGAAAAGACATCGATACCATACAAACTGATTGGGTTCCAAATATAAAGTTGTAATGTGCACCTTTTGTGTGTTTTGCACATTATGGAGATCGAAATATTGCTCCATCTGTAGTATCCATGTTACAGGATCCTTGCCATCAACTTACTCATATCGATATTTGGAACATGGTGAATCTTCAATCGAATGTTAGATTCTATGAAATCATCGTTAACATTAATTTTTTTCTCATAATGAATTTCCTCTACTACCTTTTGACCATTAGGAAGCATTTTGTGTAGCAACTTTACCAAAACTCCTTTCAAACCTTCCATGTCTTTCTTCAAATCTTCAATGTTTTCTTTTAGTTTTGCTTCTAAACCATCCATATTAGCTTCCATTCCTTTCTTTACACAATCTATCTTAGTTTCTGTTACTTTTTTTGAGAGTGAAATTTGTTGCACTCGGTCTCGTAAGTTTGATATATCATGTTGCATTTCTTACTCTTCTTCACGAGTCATGGTAGAGATTTCAGGTTGCTTACTACCTATTTCAATTTTCTTTCTTTGGGCCATCCACTAATGATAATTATGCTTTAGTGTTCCCTTTGAATCACTTCAAACTACTTTTTGAAACCAAACTTATGAAAAATTAAAAAAGAAAAAAACTACACACCTTTTTTCTCTTTGTAGGAGCTCGATATTAAATCTGATGTATGTCTGTAATTTGGATTTCCAAGATTTGAAATTTTTCCCTATAGTATCCCTATGAGTTCTCTTTCTAACCCCACCAGTCTGATAAATATTGGATTCTTCAAGAAATATTTTTTCCAAATCTCCCATGATGACTTGATTATAGACAAGTTCAGTAGAGCGAACTTGTATGACCTTCCACGTGTCCCTTTTTTTACCATCGAACCTGAAAAAAATACATAGAAAACTAAGGTCTATCCTATTTCTGTAACTTCTTACTAAATTTCAATCTGATTCTCAGAGAGAAGGTTATGACAATTTTCCCAAGGTCACTTGTTTGGGATGTAATTCGGGAGCCTACAAAAACCCTAACTTCCTTGGATCATATCTCCTCAAATATAGCAGGAAAATATCTGAAATTCAGATGCGAGGTTCATTAAAATTTTGTCTCAAATGGGTTTTAATTTTATTTTTGTAACATCATAGACAAAACGTTATAGCGAACATGCCACGATGATCTGTTTGGAGCAGCAAAACCCTAGAATACAAAGCCCTGATACGAAATGTTATGCAACCAACTCACAAAATAGAAGAAAAGATAGATCAACGACTTCAAAATCAGCCCTTTTGAGGGGGTACCCTCCATTACATTACACAAATTAATAATTATTGGATGATACAAATGACAAGACCTCCTTTCTATATACAGGATTCTAAGGGGTCATAATATAATCAGAGCTGACATAACAATAATATTCTAAGGGCACATCAATAAAAATAGTGGGTTTCTAAGGGCAATAATAACAATATGGGGACTAAATGGACACAAAAATACAATAAGGGGGTTGTAATAATAACAAGAAGGGGCTACTAGTAGTATAGGGACCTAACAATGATACTATGGTATCTAAACAATAGTGTGAAGGTCTTGAAGCTAAGATCGTCTCTCTAAAAGAAAATATTGAAAAATCAGATAAGCGGAATGAAGAACTACTTCAAGCATTTGATGAAAAAGAAAGTCGGCTGAAAGATGAGGTTCTTAAATTAAATGATCAAGTGGAAGAAGGAAGAAGGGTTGAAGAAGGTATGAAGAAGCAGTATCTATAAAACAAAAAGTAATATCAAATAGTGGAGGTTGAGGTAAACGTCCTAAAACGTAAATTAGAAGAAAAAGATAAACATTTGCAATTTCAAGATAGTACTAAGATTTTGGATAATATTCTTAGTAGTCAAAGGTCTCCCTCTATCAAGTTTGGCATTGGTTTTCAAGAAACGGTTGAAGGAGAATATCATTCACAAGTTGAGGCAAGGAATTTAAAGGGTAACAATATAAAACCTAAAATGCTCAACAAAGAGATAAGAAGTCAACCTGATAGAAAAACAAAGAAAGTGAATCTTCAAAGAAAACAATTTAACCCTATTGTTAATCGATTCTCTCCTCTTATCAATAATGTTGAATGTTTTATATGTTATAATTATGAACATGTTGCAACAATTGCATAAGTAGATTGTTTCAGCCACAAGCAAATAACCGCTTCATAGAAAGATCAACTTCCAGGCACTCAGGCTTTTTAAAGGATATTGTTTTTCCTGCAATATATATAGTCACAAAGCTATTGATTGCAACAGAAGGAATATGAAATATAAATCTTATGATTCTTTTGCTCACATAAGATTTTATTCTTGTAAAAGTTATGAGCATGTATCAAGAGAATGCAGGAACAAATCAATGGATCATCTCAAACAACATGGCAAGAAACCAGATAAGAATATTGATGTCATAAGACCTTAAAAAGACGGATCAACCAACATTTTTCATAATAAGCCAAAATAAGAAGAACATATAAGGTGTGGTATTCCTCTCTGCTCATTTGAAGAAGAAGATGAATTGTACATAGACAATGGATGCTCTCATCACATGATTGGAGATAAGAGTAAGATGGAGTCTTTCAAGAAAAACCAATATGGTAATGTTATTGTGGGAAATAATACTCCAACAAAAGTTTTGGGAAAAGGTAGAGCCATAATTAATAAACATAGAGGAGCAATCGATACTTTATTAGTTCAAGGGCTAAAGAAGAATATTCGAAGTGTATGTCAAATGGAAGATAAAGGAAAATAATTGTGTTTACATCAACCAAGTGCGAGGTTATGGATGAAGAAACTTGAAAAGTCATAGCAAGAGGATATAGAAACCCAAAAACTATATGTGCTTGAAGAAATAAATTATCATATATATGAGGAGGTTTCAGATTCAAAGTAAAAGAAGACGTTACAATGGTAGCTAGCTCGGGTGATGGTAGCTTATCTCTTTGATGAGATGTAGTGGCTACATGCCTATGAACTATGTTACAATGAGGCTCAAGGGTATTTTTATTATTGAATAACAAAGATAAACATTGAACAATGAAAACCCTAACCCTAGGAGATGAAACAACAAGAGTTTGTTGGCATTAGGACTAATGCGTTGTCATTGATGACAACCTACTTGATGAACATGTCAACATGATGTGTCTACATGTGACAAAGAGTTTGGTCAAAGGCATAGCATTATTAATCTAGGTTTTAATTGATGTTAATATGACATTGACCGATATTTCAATATTACTGAGATGGCTAACGATAGTTAAAACTCTTATTTGACAAGGATATAATGAATGAAGATGTCAAGCCACTAAGAAGAAGTTTCGTCCTAGATGCCTATTGTTCATAATGGATCACTACACTATCATGATGACATATATGGTGACATTACATTTGATGACATGGAAATTGAAGGAGTTGTAGATCACTTGATGGCATGATGATTAAAGACATAACAAGTGGAGACCTCACTTAAAAACACTTTGTGACAAAGAAGAAGCTTGTACCGTCCCAATCATTTTTGCACTAAATAACGACCAGTCACATTGAAAATTATTTTTCACCTCCTTAGAGGCAGAATCTCATTATGAGACCTACACCATATTTTAAACCATAATTTTTGTTAGGATATTCTGGCACATAGGAAATAGTTAAGTATAACTTGGTCTAGTATAGAGTTATGTAAAGTGTGTTTCTTTTCTATGTTCTTTTGTAACTTACAATCTGACGGTCACGATATGTAGTGATCCGTTGGTTCATTCTCTCCTTGGTATTGCCAACACTTGATGCATGGCTTAACACCCGATTGGTCCATGATCTCTATTTAAAGAGCATGGAGGGTCATTTGTAGGTTAACTGTTCATGAGAGAAGCTTATGTAAAATTTCATTCTTTTATTAATAAATTGCCTGAAGTGGCCGCGTTGGCTCAGGCTGTGGACTGTTTCCCTCTTTGAGGGTTTTAACCACATCAAAAATACTGGTGTATTGAT
>APFE030720861.1:0-19849 GCA_000404065.3 Pinus taeda | reverse complement strand
TTTTTTGGTCCATGGTACTGGATGCTTCGGCATGTATAAATATGTATTGTAACATTGAAAGGAATATAATGAAAAATCAAAGTGGTAGTCTCGGTTTTGAGATCCAGTGGGAAATCTCTGTGTATATGTGTTTTATGTGTTATGCTCTCGCATTTTTATTTTTCCTGTGATTTAGAATTTGTATGCAGGTAATTTCTGTACGAGGTTAAAACCTACAATATCCCTCTAACAAAACCCGGTCCCAAAAACGGAACCATTTGATGGTTTTGGTTTGGGCAGACCCAGATTTGATCTATACTACACACCAACAAAACCCTCAATCACTGGACCTTTCAGCAATGACCTGCAAGTAGATCGCAGTCTCACTCGAAGTGATAATGGGAGGATGAAGAACTAGGTTTCTTTGGCCTTAAAGGATGTGTAGATGTTGTATTATTAAGTTCTTGTATTCTTATCATTCATAAATTACTTTGCCACATCAGATTAAACACGTAAACACATCATATAAATCCATAAACCATCACAGCTCTAAAATCAAAATACAACTGTAATAACATGTTGCGCTATAATAGATAATAACCAAATATGCACATGAAGACACCAAAATTACCATGGTTCACCCCACTGTGGGGCTATGTCCATAAGAACTGTTTCTTATAATAAAAATCTTGTACAACAAACAGTTGTAGAACAATTATAACAATGGTTATAAAGCCGTATCCCAGAAACTCGACTGTCAACCTCCAGAACCAATGAAAAGGATAATTCACCAAGGTGTAGAGAGAATGTCTTGCCAAGCAAGGATCACTAACCAATTCAACGCCTTCACTTACCAGTGCAACTACATAGCTATCAACCATATCAACCCAAAGGAACTCTGATAACTAGAGGACGAGGTAAAACCCATGGCCTCAAACCCCTGATGCTACCTCCAACAAAGAACTCTCCTCAGGAAGCAAATTTTAGAACAATTAATAGCACATATCTACAGTCTTCACATTAACTACACGTATCCACCACTTCACGGAAATCAACCAAGTGGTACACCAACAGTCATCCCGAAGAGAGAGACGCACCCACTTGTACACCCCCATTAGGGAAGGTATAATAACACATTAAAATAATAACCAAATTTATTTTAAAATGATATTAATATAAAAATCCATATTAAAATATAATCTTTTTAATTTATTAAATTAAAATCCTTATGAAGATATAATTTCTCCATTGTTTAAATAAAATATAATTCTTCAATTTTAATTATTATTTCTCTTTAAAATAAGAATAATAATAACAAATTTTTAATTTCAAATTTTATCTTTAATTCAACACCTAATTAATTAACTACATATAATCATGCTAGTGAAGGTGTTGACTATTAGATTAAACAAAAACGCATCACAATAAATAAACATCATATATAAGGATATTTAGTGTTAATTGAATCCAAATCATGAATGTCATTAACTTCATTATATTTTATTCATAAACAAAAACACACAAACTTATTATAATTCTAATAAAAACTTCTTATAAAAAAAAAAAGGTAAGAATGACAAATATAAAATAAATACCTTATGAAGTTAATCATTTCTCATGCATTTAAGTATATATTTACAATAATTTAGTTACATCCTCAATATATTAGGAGGTTATTGGTTTTCCAGGGTATACTCTAATAAACAATAAAGTGCTTAACCATTCCTAATGCATTTATGTATCTTCTCATAATTTAATTACATCTTATAAGTATTGGTTTTCGCAATAATAAAGTGGTTAGTTACTTTTTGTTTTTAGTAAGTAGTTTGGTTTCATATAGAGGAAGTAAACATTCTTAGCAATAATGAGACGTTTAAGAAAAACTGACAAAGGTTTGGAGGGAAATTATGTTTGTTATTGCTAGTGGTTAGCATTAATGACTTACCATTGGGAAAATTCGTAATAATCTATTTTGAGCATATTGATTTTCAGCAGAAAAGCAATCTGGTTGAAGATTGTATATGGAGGGGGGAGTTACTTACTTGCAAGCAGGAATTTTAACTTTTATTTTTGATTCGACTAATCATCTTAAATGTTGTATTGACCTTGTAGCGGAGGAAATTTTGACTTATATCTACCAAGTTTATGCTGGAGTACATGCATGCATCCTGCAGTTTTATGATTGATTTTTATTTTTGGTTTTTAATTTATTGGAGTATGCATGCCCTCCATGTCGATGATCATTTGACATAAAATATTGTATGTTGTTTGTTGTGCTTGTAAATCTGCTTGCCTCGTTGTCTTAGCTGCCTACTGAATTACAAAAGTTGGTGCTAAAAAATCCTATCAATTGAATGCAAATTGTTATAAAGAGTTTTGCTTTTGCTCAAAGGAACTTACAATTTACAAGGATTGTAGAAGAATTCCCAAACCATGTTGAATTATTAGTGCGGGAATTTCTGCATAGTAAAAAAATGTCAAATTAATAGCATTGTTACATATAAAAATAACAGGTTAAAACTCACTTTAATACTATTGAAGTTGAAATATATTTCTTGGAAGTCTAAACAATATTGAAGTTGAAATATATTTCTTAGAAACTTAATGAATGTGAGATTAAAATGAATATAGATTAATTCATTTGTTTTATAAATAAATTCACTATTCTATTTTTTTTTTTCCAAAGAAAAAATCAGTAACTTTTATTAAAGATATAATGAAAAGTTACATTGGCCGATGCAAAGAAGCATAACGAAAACCTACCACAAGGGCACGAGTGCTGACGCACCTAAACCGGCGTTAGAAGACTAACGCGAATAATGAGAAAGAGAAGAGAAAGGAAAGAGAGCGAAAAAAGAGGGGAAAAAGCTCCAGCATAACTGCTTCAAGATTTTTGCCCCTTTTTCTTTTCGACCTTGTGCCACTCACCCAGAGGGGGGGCGGTCGAAGCAATGACAATCTGAGTTGATTCGATCGGCTGTCCTGATTCTTTGTCTGAGTCTGATGAATCTGTGTGGTGTTGCCGTTTGTTGCCTCCCATGCTTTGATCCACGCTTGTCATCTCTGCTTTGTCTTGCTGGGTCTCTGTTTGGTTTGTATGTGACTGTGGATCCTTGTTGACTGCTATATTTTCCTTCTGGTGTTCTATTTCAACTTCCTCTATGGTGGTATCATCCTCTTCTGCTCCTGTTTGTTCCTCTTCTGTTACCGAAGGGGCTTTCTTTTGTGCTGTTCTCCTCTTTAAAACCTCATCTAAATTCTGCCATCCTCTGGGCTTCCTTTGTTGTGGCTTGCTCTTGCTGGGACAAGATTTGAGCAAATGACCTGTTTGTTGGCATCCCCTGCACCTGAAAGCTGTGTTCTCATAGTCCAAAGGTTGTTTCCACTGAATATTGTTAAAATCTAGTATGATGCTTTCAGGTAGTCCTTTGCTGAGATCTACCTCAACGCATATCCTAGCAAAAGTAAAAATTCCTTTTAAATGTCTATCTGTATCGATCTTTAAAATTCTTCCAAGGGTATTCCCAATAGCAGCTAAGGTCTTGAAATGCCAAAAATGTAATGGTAGATTATGCAATCTAACCCATACAGGCATCCTTGAAACCACCATAGAGTTGGCATCAAACTCTGGAAACCATGGGGTGACAAATAAGCCCGCACTGCCCCAGAACCATGGTCCTTCATTGAGAATTTTTTCCCTTTCTTCTTCTTCAAGGAAAATTACTATGAAGAAGCCCTTCGAACATAGGTGGATCTGGCAGTTTTTTGTCCAGATCGAGTGGACCCATTGATACAGGGCCTCAGTTTTAGGCCAGAAACCGTTAAATCTACAAATAATAGCTTTTTTTTCTAGATCTGAAAAAATGCTCCTTACCTCTGGAATATCCAGCGAAATGGTGGGGCTCTCTGTCATTTGATCCACGATATACTGCCCCGGCGCTATATTGACTGCTGCAGGTTCTTTCCCCTCTGTGGGATCTTTTCCTTTGGCTGCATCACGATAGGTGCCTCCAGGTTTTGACGTAGATCCCTTTGATCCACCTCGCAAACGGATGTTGAGGGTAATGGTTGAATCCTTTGCTACCCTGTAGTACTGGATTGAGTAAAGATCCTGCATGCAAACCCTAGAAAAAATTAAAATTTGAAGAGCAGCTGGGATTCCCAGTTTGTCTTGGATTCTCTTTTTAAGCTCCAGAACCCTCATGCTTCCCCATATCTGCAAACATAAATGACTGCCTTCTGTAGATTTGATGAAAATTTGATGTGCTGCATCAGGAAAAGGTTCTTCAAAACCCCGCAAGACCAGGTCCCTACTCCTTCTTCTTTCTGGATCCACAGCTTTCCCATTTAAAATCCGCCCTGGGTCTGCCGATCGAAGCCACGACGAGCTGAACAGGGGCAGCGAATCTGGAATACGCCTCTTTCCTCTAGAAGCGCCTACAGGTTTCCCTTGCCGACGCAGGACGATCTCGGATCTGGGAAAACGGGAGCAGTCAAAAATCAAATGAAATGGGGTTCTGTGGCACGGTTTGATGTATAACTGTGGCATAAAAGACAGGGCTACCATAAAAAACCCACGGACCAGGGCCAAACTACCGCCCCGAAAAGAGATTTCGATCTTGCTGGTGAAGAGAAACCTTGAAACGACATGACGACCTCACTGCCAACCATAAATGTGGTTTGATCTACCGGTTCTGAGCAAAAAGAAAACACAGATGATACACCGCGCCCAGGAGAAAGCAAGACGCCCCGAAGTCTGATTTCTGAGAATCAAGACTTGAAAAAACTTTCCGTCGGACGGTTCTGCCCCTAGCCACTGGGAAGACTTGATGAAAGAGGAAACATCCAGCAGGTTCTAGGGTTTTCCACAGAAGTGCAGAATACTTGGCTTGGCATCGGCGCTAAACTGGCGAACTGAAACCCTAAACTTACGAACGCAGCCCGCCATGGTTCTCCCTCTTCTTCCTTGTTACTTGAAGATCAAATTCACTATTCTATTATTATTACCGATAACTTCATAATTGATTAAAGATGATAATTTTTTTTTAAATTTTTTAATTATATCAATTAAAATCATTCAATTCAATTCATAATGAATAAATAAGTAAAAATATATTTTAAAATGAAAGAGTTAACAGTTTCATTGGGCTAACTTAGCTTTCTATTCATCCATTTTCATAGCTGTCCATTGATTCAATTAAGTAATTAAGTTAAGTTTTTTTTTGGGAGGAAATTACACTATATTCTCATTTTGATTGTGCTATTTTCATATTGACATTGTCAAGTTAATCAATTAATGCATTGGGATTGCACTTTTCATTTTTTTATTAAATAGTGTTGTATTCTCCCTTGAAAGGCTGATAATATTGGGAGGATGCTAAATTCAAATGTACATGTGTCTTTAAAATGATCACAATTTAACAATCTTATCAGCCTCCCTTTTCACCTTTTGAGTAAATCACTAGTTTCAAAATCCGTCTTCTAACTATTCCTCAAATATTGTTACTATTAAATTGTAACTTTTCATGCACTTTCCAAATTCTCCAAGTAACAAAAGGAACAAAAAAATTCAATTACAGAAAAAGAACAATTATGTCAACGGTGATGACCTCGATTAGGGTGCGTGTCGGTGGTTGGAAATTCCCATGGGAAGTAATGAGGCGTACATATGAATTACATACCACTGCCCCCAACACACTCAAAACGATGGGTATGGTGGCCCTTAGCATGAGTGCATGCAAGGGTGGTGGGAAAGGTGGTAGAGACGACAGTGGAGAGACAAGGTTTATAAAAGAAAATGGTAGACATGTGGGTAAGGATGGTGAGTTTGCTTGCGGAGTAAGGAGCTGGAGCAGGAAAATGGGAAGGCATTGATACCAATAGCATCAAACTTGGAGATGATCTACAAGCGGAAACATGTATGCTTGGCTTTTTGCCTCCTTTGCAATGAGGACCTAGTTTGGTTTTTGGTAGGGGGAGAGGGCGATAATTGGGAAGGGTAGTTGGGGGAAATGCAGGGGAAAATGGAGGAGGCGACTGTATGTGATGGTTTGGCTATGCATCTTTGTAATGATCTTGCTAGGTTTCAACCCTACCTCTGGCTATTTTGACCTTGCATTGTTTGGCAATGGGAACTCCGGTACAACACATTGAGGGCTAAGTGGGGTTGGTCGATGGGGTCTGGTAGGTAGAGGATTTGTGTCTGGGGCTGAAGGCAATGAGGGTTAGTTAATATGTCATGTAAGAGCTTGGCCCTGCTACCAAAACCACTGCAACTACTAGGGTAATGAGAGAAATTCTTGGGTTAAGAGAATTGCTAGGGTCCTGAGGGTGATGTTGGATATGAAAATGACTGGGTTACTACTCTAGATTTCTAGGTAGAGGGGAAAGGGGTTGTAATTCACGGAAGGAAACCTGTCAGTCTAAGGCTATGCTCACTTGCATGGCCTTGGCCTGGAATTACCTACCTCATGGCGTATGAGAGGCAGTGGGGGTAGAGGGGTGAGATGATAGAAGGGTTATGGAGTCTAGCCCTTTCTAAGGAATGGCTCTCCACTCATCTCGCCTCCGACACTGAGAGTAAATGGAAAATGGAAATGAATGGGGAGGATGATGCCATCGACAATTCAATTCAGGGAAGCAACCAGTGGTATAGTATGTCAATTTTTTTTGGTTAACAAATATTTGTTGTGAACAAGTTTTGGGCAACTTTGACATGGCTCGGCTTGCGAGAGGTCATGGACGTGGAAGATGTGGTCGAGAGCGCAGAAAGGATAAGGACTGAGCACGTTGGAGCCCTGCAGAGGGAGGAAGTCGGTAGAGCATCTTATGAGTGAAGCTGTTGCAGAATATCATGAAGGCACGGATGAAGGCATCTAGAATCTTTTAGAAGAATGGGAAGAGGAAATTAAGAAGGGCAGTGAGACGGAGGAGGATATGGAAAATTAGAGGACACTCATCCTGGATCTTGGGAACACCAGAGGAAGGATAACGCAATTTAAGCAAACATTGTAGCTCTACTGGATAATGAAAATCCTATTGGGTAAGGCCATGGAACAAATATCAGTGGGTATGGCAGTTTCTCTCCAAGGGATGCCGAGCTACAAACAAGATCTGTAGAAAATTCAGTTCCAACTCCAGAAGCATGATATTAGTTTGGACATAATTGAAAGACACATTCTATGCATCCTGGAACTATCGGGGATGCCTGGAGCAACTGTTAAGGATCCCGCGCCAGTGGAATTAGCCTTGGAGGAGCAAAAGTGCTAGTCAGTTTACTATGTTTACTTTTGTTATATATGCGGTTAGCATTTACTTTTCGCCATGCAAGTATATGTATAGATAGCAATATAGAGTTTGGTCATGAAACAGAGACATATATAGCTTGGCTAGAAATATCGAAACTTTATTGTTTTTGGATGGCTTACAATGAGGATAGGTGGCCAACGGACTTGGTTTCCCATTGGGCAAGTTTAGGCCACCTAGCCAAACTATGTGGTGTAAATTTGTCGATTATGAATAGAAAATGAAAGGTCCTTCCAAGCTTAACAAACAAAAAAATTATAACAAAGGTGATAAATCCATATCCCAAAACCCAACTGTTACCTCCATAACTAAAGAAAAGGAAAATTCATCAAGGTGTAGAGAGAATGGCTTGCCAAGTAAGGATCACTAACTAATTCAGTGCTTCCACTTCCCAATGCAACTACATAGCTATCAACCATCCACCATGCCAACCTAGAGGAGCTCTGAGAACTAGAGGACAAGGTAAAACCCGAGCCCTCAAACCCCCATTGCCACCTACAACAAACATCTCTCCTCTGGAAGCAAACTTTTAAATAATTAATAGCACACATAGCTACAACCTTTTCACTAACTACATGTATCCACAACTTCATGGAAATTAACGAGGTGATACACCAACACTCATTCCGAAGAGAGAGACGCACCCACTTCTACACCATCATCAGGGAAGGTATAGTAACATATTAAAATAATAACCAAGTTTCTTTTAAAATGATATTATTATAAAATCCATATAAAAATATAATTCTTTTTAATTATTTAATTATTTAATTAAAAATATAATCCTTTTAAAGTGGTTAACAATTCCTAATGCATTTAAGTATCTTCTCATAATTTAATTACATCCTGTAAGTATTGGTTTTCCCAAGAAAAAAGTGGTTCGTAGTTTTTTTTTAATAAGTAGTGTCATTTCATATGGAGGAAGTAAACATTCTTAGCAATGATGAGACGTTTTAGAAAAATTTGGTTTTCCCAAGAATAAAGTGGTTTGTAGTTTTTTTTTTAATAAGTAGTGTGATTTCATATGGAGGAAGTAAACATTCTTAGCAATGATGAGACGTTTTGGAAAAATTGACAAAGGTTTGAAGGGGAATTGATATTTATTATTTCCAGTGGTTAACATTAGACTTTCCATTGAGAAATTTCTTAATAATTTGTTTTGATCATGACTTGCCATTGGGAAATTTCTTAATAATATGTTTTGAGCATGTTGATTGTCAGCAGAAAATCAATGTGATTGAAGCTTGTATATGGAGAGGGCAGTTACATGTTTGCAAGTAGGAATTTAAATTTTATCTTTTGAGTCAGCTAATCATCTTAAATGGTGTATTGACCTTGTAGCTAAGAGAACATTTTGACCTATATCTACCAGGTTAAAGCTGGAGTACATGCATGCCTCCTGCCATTTTATGCTAGTTTTTTTATTTTTTGAGTGTTTTTGGGGAGGGGGTCTAATTTTTATTTTATTTTATTTTTTTATTTTTTTCTAGCATGCATGCCACCATTTGACATAAAAGATTGTATGTTGTTTGTTGTGCTTGGTAATTTGTTTGTCTTGTAAATTTGTTTGAATTACAAAAGTTAGTTCTAAAAAATCCTTTCGATTGAATGCAAATTGCCATAAAGAGTTTTGATTTAGCTCAAAGGCACTTACAATTTAGAGGGATTGTAGAAGAATTCCCCCGTCATGTTGAATTATTCATTCGAGATTTCCTGCATAGTAAAAAATGTCAAATTAATAGCACTTTAACATATAAAAATAATAGGTTAAAACTCACTTTAAATATGATTGAAGTTTAAATATATTTCATAGAAGCTTAAATAATATTGAAATTGAAATATATTTCTTAGAAACTTAATGAATGTGAGATTAAAATGAATATAGATTAATTCTTTTGTTTTATAAATAGATTCAATATTATATTATTATTATGGATAATTTAATAATTAATGAAAGATGACAATTTTTTTTATATAAATTACAATCATTCAATTCAATTCATAATGAATAAATAAGTAAAAATACATTTCAAAATGAAACAGTGAACAATTTTATTGGGTAACTTAGCTTTCTATTTAAGTAATTGAGTTAAGCTTTTATTTATTTGAAGAAATTTCTCTCTATTTTCAATTTGATTGTGCTATTTTCATATTGACATGCAAAGTTAATGAATTAATAACTTGAGATTGTAGTTTTCATTTTTTTATTAAATAATGTTATATTCTCTCTTGAAAAACTAATAGTAATAAAATGTTAAATTCAAATGTACATGTATCTTTGAAATGATCACAATTTAACACTCTTTACACATTTTAAAACCATAATTAATTTCAAAATCCCTATTCTAATTATTCCTCAAATATTGTTACTATTCAATTATAATTTTTCATTTTCTGAGGTGAATAATAGTTAGTAATACAAATTAGAGTTATGGATGAGGTTTCCAAACTTACCTTGCTTAATGTGAAAGGTGTGTATTTCCCATTAATTTTTTTTTAACTTTCCTGTTGCATATGCAACACTTTTAGTTGGAAAATCTATACAAGTATCAATTTGATTGACAAGTGTGATGGGCCGTCCAATTGAATAGATGCATGTCAAGCTGTAGTGCATAAGATTCACATTAGAGAATATGCTTTCGAGGTCAACCATTTTGTCAGGTTCTGCTTTTGCCATGTAGTGTGCTTTCTGGGATGATGTCGACTTCTCCTTCATGCTTTGTTCACGACATGTGGAAGGTGCAGGTGAGCCCTTCATGTCCACTTAAAATAATTAACACAAATTTCAAAGTAAATAAATGATAATTTATTATCAATTTTTTGTCTTTTTTTCATAGTGAACTTTTATTTGTCATTGTCTACCTATGGTATGTTTTGGAGTTTTCTAGTGGATTGTTCTTAGGATCTTACAAGGATTGGTTTGAATCACAAGTTTGAGCTATAAACTCTCCACAATATGACTGTTCCAAGAGTTTTTCAAGATGTTGAATCTATATATGTAGTCAAAAACTCATTTTAAATAACAAAATATCATGATTTAATCAAAAACATTTTGTGGGATTCCATCCCAAAACTTCAAAAAGTATAATAGCTAGAGAATGCCTTATTATTTACTATTTATGTCCAAAACAATATGTTTGGACCACCTTTCTCGAACAAATATTATTTTAATATTTCTTTCATTCCCACTTCCAACCTATATAATATTTTAATATTCACCTTATATTTGTGCAAATATCTTTTTCACAACACTTTTCACTTCCATTACTTACACTTAGACAATTTTCTAGTGATAACCAGTTTGCACCAACATTTTTTTTCATTGTGCAAATTACATAGTCCATACTTAGTCTATTTTCTAACTATGCAAGTTGAGGGTGTAGGTTTTGAAGAAATTTTCCACAAAGATGTACTCCCTCATGGATCATCCAACAAATACATACTTTTACATGGATCATTCTACAAAGACATGCTTAGCATAATTTCTTAGGTGGAGAAGAATTATCATAGTGTTAAAACAATAATATGAATATATTTATGTTAATGAAGTAAGTAATTCTTATTGCCATGAAAAGATAAAGTAAGAGTTTATCTCATAAGCATAAATTCCACATAAACTCTTACATGATAAAACAATAAATTTATATCTAAACATAATTCCTTCTTTCAGGCAATGGATAACTCTTTCCCACCAAAAATATAGGAGAAACAATAAAATTTCTATCAAATGAGGGAGAATGTCTCAACAAATACCTATTAAAATATTTCTGTGTAAAATACGTCAAATTTGATCAACTCTTCCAATTAGATAATTGATGAGAAATTAAGGCTAATACTTTATTTTACATTTTATATTCATATATGTAACTTTACTCATATCTAGGTGAACGAGAATACAAATTACACCACCAAGAATTCTAGAGACATTTAAGCATCATGTTACATCTAGTGCCTGCATACATGATAATTTTGATGTTGAAGAATCCAAAAAAAGGCTCTTACACTTTGTGACAACAAAAAACTCTTTAAGTTTTCCAACTTAAACATGTATTATGTTCCATGGTTGTACCAACAACTACATACTATACATTAATTTTATAATAGATTTATAGGCTTCATGATTTCATTGATTATTTCCTTAATTAGTTATTCACTTGTTTTATGAAGACTTTTCTAATCGAATCTTCAATATGATACATTGATATTTATAGGATTTCTCTTTTTTTAAGAATAAATTACATATTTATATTCAATTTCCTTCCAAATTCAACATTCAACTATTCACCTAAGATCAAATTCCAACTCAACACTAGTTATAAAACACTAAATAACAATATCATTTCATTAATAGACAAAATTTTATACACTTATTTGAACAAAAGTAGTATGTTGGAAACTGAAGAAGCCAGAGCCACTCTCTACACAACTGTAGGCACAACTAGATTACAAATGTCTTTCCACTAGCCACCATTGAGCTAGATTTTATGGCTTAGGAGGAAGCTTCTCTCAAAGTTCTATAGATGGAAATTAGGTTAAAGGAAATGAAGGATACTCTCCTTCATACACAAATATTCCTATGTTGTCTTTCAACCACAAAGCTAGGCCTTGTTATCTCTCATCATGTGACCACTTTGGGTCTACAAAACATAAGGGAGCCATTTTTAGTGTTTTTTGTGCATATATTCAACAATATTTCTTAACATTTTCATTTGGAATTCTAGCTTAGGCTGATAAATTCATCATTGAATTCCATCACTAATCGGGTAGTCCATAATTTCACATATAGATGATTCTTTGTCACCCCAAGAAAAGTCACATTTTTTTTTTTAACCGAAACGGGTATTTTTATTCATGGATGACCGAGGTCAAAGCAGATTTACATGTCTTGTTCTGTTCTCGGCGAATTCTGCTACTGAGAATAATCTATGAGAGAATTTGAGTTCAACTGCCCTCCCTTCGAGCTTGAACAAGCTAAGAGCAGATTATTTAACATAGAGGATGCATTGAGGATTTCTATTACATAACAAACAACATGCCTCTCTTCTTTGTCCTGGACCTGTGAATTAATATCGCCACCCCTGTTTCTTTGCCAGAAGGAAGAAATTTCGAAGACTCGTATTAGCATATTTGCAACTCAGGCTTGAAGAGTTTGCACTGCAGCTGATTGGAATCTGCCACTTCCTATGGATCAGAATAGATTGAGAGCAGTGATGGATTAAGGACGAACAGAATAGATTAAAGGAAAAGAACACACGAAGCTAGCCACTTCTTTGTTACATAATCATGCCAAACTGCAAAATCCCAGAGTCCGGCGTCCCGTCAAGTGAATGAGGGCTATTTCTTAAGCAATGTGAGTTCGATTTCATGGCAGACTGCGCACCTAACCTCTGATTTCAAGACCTGAGATGATAACAACGCCTCCCCTGGATGAGGGAGTGACTGAGAACTGATTCTTGCAAGGAGGAAATAAGATCGAAGAGCTGATAACCTCCTACTCTTTTCACAAACGGCAGACCTTACACATTCCTTTCAGACAGAGGCAGAAATTCTCCTAACTCACAACTCTGATTAGGGGATGGCAACCATTTTCGCCTCACCTGAGTTTATGCTTATCATACCTTTTTCAAGGTTGCATCCGATGTTTGCCAAAGAGTCGGCTTCTGAGTTCAATTCTCTGAGAATATGGAAGATTTGGACTGAAGGGAATTCCTTCAAGAGTTTGTTCACTCTTAGAATCTGTTTGTTCAGAACAGGATCATTGAGCCTTTTGTTTTTCCTTAAGGCTTTGATCAGCAATTCTGAATCTCCGAACACTGCTATCTCCTTAGGTTCTTTTCCCCTGGCGAGTTGACAGGCTTTCAAGAGGCTAAGGACTTCTGCCTGATTGTTAGTTTTTATTCCGAGGCCCCAACTGAAACACTCTTTGCTTCCATTCGGAAAGTAAATGATCCCCCCCGCCCCTGACCTGCCTGGATTGCCTTTTGAGGCTCCGTCAAAAAATATAGTACATTTACCTTGTAATTTCCACCACTTCTGGAAGCCTTCTGCATTGTCACGGATCTGCCAATTTTCCTTGAGGGGAGGACGAGAGACAAAAGAAGGACTCATTATGGGAGTGAAGTCGCCCAACCATGCTCTTTCTTCGTCTCTTAAGGTATTGTCTCTTGCACTGGACTGTCTCAATGTCTCTATTAGAAGATTCTTGGCTTTTTCTGCAACCTTTTCGGCTGATGTTTCTGTTTGGTTGAAGATAATTTCATTCCGGGCGAGCCACACTTTCCAGCATACATACTTCGGGACTGCAACCCACACCTTGGACCAGAGGGACTTGGCAGCAATGCGATGGGGATATCTGGCTTTCCAGGACAAGAACATTTCTGTGATTGAACAGTTCTCTGGAGATCTAACGTTCAGACTGGCTAAGAAACTAGTCCAAGTCTTCTGAGCGAACTCACATTCAAGAAAAATATGAGCTGAGGTTTCCAGAGCTTTTTTACAAAACATGCATCGATGTGGACCAGCGATGTTCCATTTGCAGAGGTTCTCGCCAGTGAGAATTTTGTTTTGAAACAAGGTCCAGAAGAAGAAGTTAATCTTCGGGATACTGAAGCACTCCCATATCTGCTTCCACACTCCTTCCGGGTGCACTGAATCTTTTTTACCTTGCATTTGTAAATACCCTTGTTTAGCAGAGTAGACCCCAGTTTGTCCCCAACCCCAGGAGTCTTCCTCATTCTTATGGACAGGGGCGAAGTCTGCAATTTCAACTATGAGTAAGTTTAACTGCTCGATTAATTGCTCAGGAATGTTGGGCAGATTCCAACACTTCCAATTGCTGTCTTCGTCCCATTCCACTATGTCCTCAATTTTTCTGATCCCTCTTGATCTTAACCAAGCTCTTATTCCTGCAATTTCATTTTTCTCTGAGAGGGGGGGATGGCCCATGATTCGGTCTTTCCACAACCAAGTCGTTTTGCCATTGCCAGGTACTTTGTATAGATGCGTTCTGAAGAAATCTAGCCCTCTACAACAGAGTCTCCACGCCAAAGTTCCTTTAGGAGAAGAGGTTGGGATGAAGGTGGTGATCGATCTATTCCTTAGATATTTGTGAATAAAAATTTGACTAATTGGATGCATAGGCTCAGAGGTTATCTGCCACAGGATCTTACAGCCCATCGCTAAATTAGCTTGAAGAGGGTCTCTAATTTGCAGGCCGCCCTCCTTGATTGGGCGCTTCACCAATTCCCAATTGACAAGGTGGAATCGATTACTGTTCCCCTTACCTCCGCTCCACAGAAAGTTTCAGATAAGGCAAGAGATTTGGTCTGCTATTTGCCTTGGAGCCAACAGCAGAGAAGCTTGAAAGGTGGGCAGCGCGGAAAGAACCGACCGGATGAGGGTGAGCTTTCCTCCAGAGGAGAGCCAGACTCCGCCCCATGCAGCTATCTTCTTATTAAACTTGGAGATTACCTCCTCCCACAGATTGTTCCGGTTGGATCCCATCGTCAACGGAAGACCCAGGTATTTAATTTTATCCCATTCTGCATATCCTTTGAAGCCCAGTTCGCTAGCTATCCTATCGATGGTTTGCTGATCGGAGTTCCAAGCATAGACTGCACTCTTCCTTTCACTAATAATGGCACCAGTGGCATTGCAGAATTTTTGAAGGGTGGACTTGAAAGCTTTAGCCATTATCAGGGAGGCGCCACCAAGCAAGAGAGCATCATCGGCAAAAAGCACATGGTTCACTGAAGGTGTATCTTGCACGATTCTGATCCCAGGGATGGTACCACGTTGTTGCTCCTGAGATAATTTTCTGCTTAATGAATCCGCCATCAAAATGTATAGAAAGGGGGACAAGGGACAGCCTTGCCTCAGACCCCTGGTGGCAGAAAAGAATTCTGTTGGTCTCCCATTCACCAATGGTGCAATCCAGACATTGTCTATGCAGGCTTTGATGATATTTATAAAATCTTGACAAAACCCGAAGGCTTCAAGGACCCTGAACAAAAAGGATCGATTAACACGGTCAAAAGCATTACTCATATCTAATTTAATTATCATACCTTGTTCTTTCCGAGCATAGCTGGAGTGGAGGGCCTCTTGAATTTGGATGACATTGTCGAGGATTTGTCTGCCTTTCACAAATCCTCCTTGTGCTGGGGAGATGAGATTTTGAAGGAGTGGCTTGATCCTATTAGCCAGCAATTTGGCCACGATCTTATATGATGAATTGCACAGGGAGATCGACCTATATCTGTCAAACGATCTTGGATTAGTTTCCTTGGGGATTAGAGCTAGAAATGTAGATTTTGTGCCTCCTCCCATTTTTGCCTTTTTCAAAACTCCTCTTATCATTCTGAAGAGGTCGAACTTGATGATTTCCCAACAGATCCTATAAAAATGAATTGAGAACCCGTCGGGACCTGGGGCTTTGTCGGGGTCCATCAACCAAACGATGTTGGTGATCTCTTCTTCCGTTACTGGACTCGTCAATGAGGCATTGTCTTCCTCACTAACTAGACTGGGGATGGCTGAAAGAAAATCTGTTTCGTCCTCCTCCTCACCATTTCTCTCTGCGTTGAGGAGGTTCTTAAAGTGGTTTGTCGCTGCCTCTTGAACTTGAGCGAAACCTTTGAAAACCTGACCGCTGGAGCTGGTTATTTCTGCAATGTGGTTGCGCGAGAGGCGGGCCCTGCATTGTTTATGAAAGTATGAGGTGTTTCTATCCCCGGATTTAAGCCACAAACTTCGGGACTTTAATCGCCAGTACTCCTCTTCCTTCCTGAAGGAGCAGTACACATTCTTTTGAGCTGATTTTTCTTGGGCAAGCTCTGAGACCGAAGGAAACGTGTCCTCCATTTCGAATTGAATACCTTCCAGTTGAGAGATCGCCTCCTTCCGTTGCCTGTTGGGGGATTGCATGGATTTCTTTATCCATACTTTGAGAGCTGTTTTAACATTCTTCAATTTCTGTTCCCACACAAAGCTTGGGGAACCATTGACGTCCATTCTCCATGTTGCTTGAACTGTATCCATAAACCCGTCCTTACCTGCCCAGAGAGGGCTGAAGCGAAATGGTAGGGGGCCTAAATCTTCTTCTTTCTTTAGGCAAAAGAGAATTAGTTTATGATCCGAAGTGAGTTTTGGAAGGATTTTTGAGAAAACAATTCTGTTGTCCATCATTAAAGAGCTGTTGATAAGGAACCTGTCCAATCTGGCTGCTATATGATTATCTCCAGTTCTATTATTTGTCCAGGTGAATTTACCTTTCACTGGTTTGAGGTCCACCAAGTCCCAGCGCTGGATCAAACTGCCCACTGTTCTGCTGAAAGGGTCTTTGGACTGAATCCCTCCTTTCTTTTCTTTGAGATCTAAAATTATGTTCAGGTCCCCCCCTATAACCAGATTTGAAGGACTGATTTTCTCTAAAAACTCTGAAAGCGACCTCCAGCATTCTTTCTTCTCTTCATAATGAACTGGTACATATAAGTTAAACAGGGCGAGGGAAAGATTACTTACAATGTGGCGCAACTCTGTGAAAATCCAATGTTGAGTTGCTAAAAATCGTTCTAAGGAAAAGCTTTTAGTCCAAAAAGTTCCTAGACCTCCAGCTGTTCCCCTTGCACTGACAGCCTTTCCTGAGTCAAATTTCCAATTGTTAATGCTGGTGTTTAGAAGGGCTTCCCCTTCTACTTTGGCTTCTTGGAGCATAAGGATGTCCGCGGTCTCTATCTTCAATAAGTCTTTGATTGCTTCTACCTTATTGGGATTACCCAGACCCCTACAGTTCCAAGAGATCATCTGCATCATTTACCGCTTGAAGGGGTAGGCCCTCCTCCTTTGGAGGTCCTTGGCCTAACAGTTCTCCCTAGGGTCATTTCGATTGTTGCTTGGCTGCCAAGAGTTTTTTGTTTTTCAGACTCCTCTTCTCTGGTTTCTTTGTTTGTTCTTCTTCCAACCCTTTTTGTTGACTTTTCATGAGATTCGTCATCTGATGACCCAATATTCTCTGTTGGGTTTTTCTTTTTTTTTATTATCTCTGCGTATGATGGAGAAGATATTTTGCTTGTGTAGGTGCTTTGAGTATTGCCTGGATCTAGGGCTTCCGTAGTAGCAGGCTGTAATGGTTCTTCTTCCTTTGCTTCCAGGGGATCCGGGGGAGGCGCGAGGGTTTCAAAAGGGTTTTTATCTCCCTCATTGGCCTTTGGTTTGCTGCTTCCAGTGTTATGGTTACTTGTGCTTCCGTTATCTACTTTGCTCTCGGACCCTTTAGCCTTGCTTTTGTTACTCTGCCTGTTTGCTGATGTCTTCTTTGCCTGTTTCCATTGGTCTTCTTTTTCCTTTTCTGTTGTCTCATCACTTCTTTTTTTGCAATATCTGGCAAAATGCCCATACTCATGGCAAAAGCGGCATTTAAAGGGCAACTGTTCATAATCAAGCTCTTGAATATGAGACCAGTTTGCCACCGTTAGCTAGATCGCTTCAGGTAGTCCAATTTCCAAATCGACCTCCACACAGATCCAGGCGCAGGAATACTGATCCTTCCTTGGGGCTTGGTCGATGTATTTTCCCAACGCGTTTCCAATTGATTGTAAGGAGCCTTGGTTCCAGCAATGCAAGGGAAGATGCGGAAGGCGCACCCAGACCGGAACCGCCCTAGGCACATCTTGCGCTGGATCGAAATCAGTTGACCATTTGTTCAAGTAGAGTCCTTGAGGCCCCATGAAGTATGGCCCGTTTCTGAAGATCAGGCCTCTATCTTCTAGTTTGTCGAACAAGAAAACGAAGAACCCTTTGCCCACAAAATAAATCTTGATTCCTTCGCTGACCAGAGGAAGCCAGTTCCTTTTGACCCATTCTTCGACAGCTCTCGGGGACGGCCACAGCCCGGTGAACTGACCTATCAAGCCATTCTCAGCGAGATTCAAAGCTGATCTGCATATTTCTTCCTCAGGAAGAGCGACCTTGGGGATACTGTCCAGTTTCTTCACGAATTTCTGCTGTGGGCCTGATACCGAACGCTTGCCAGAGGTTGAAACCAGGGCCTTGAAGGCCGCGACTTCCGGGGGAAGGGGAGGAGGGGCCTCAGGGCCACCTCCAGGGAGGCAGAAAATCGCAGGCGCGGGCAAGGCTAGGGCTGCGCTGCGAGCGCAGAGCGGGAGCGAAAAAATTAAGAAAAGTCACATTTTCAACCCACATGTGTTTCTAGTTTTTATTCAAAAGTTCTAATGGTTCATTGACATACACCTCTCTCTCTCTCTCTCTCTCTCTCTCTCTCTCTCTTGCACACATTTCACTTACACTACTCACCACTATGCTCTACCTTGCTCTACCCCACACATGCTCCCAACATGAGAATTTGGCGTTCCTCCTCAAGCTACGTGGCCCCTTAGAAGTTTCCACATTGGGTATGGAGCCCCTACTCCTATAGTAGCTCAGTAAGACTTCCATAATTCCTTCCCACAATTGCTAGTAGTTGGGTGGTTAAAATATCAAACTAGAATTTTAGTACATTCAATTCAGGTAAGGTAGGAAACTTCCTAGATCCCCCTTACAACTGATCCCTCAAGCATTGAGAGTCATGCTAGGTGCTCTCTTCTTTATTTTTAGCAATATATTTAATAAAAAATAATATATACATCAAATGAATTTTGTTAAAATACCCACACTGACCATTCTAGCATTATCTATCTTAATTACATATCACAAAACATGGGTTTTAAAAAGGGGTGTTATATATGTGCTCACCCTTAACTCCATCTTTTTCAACTATGAGTTTTATTTCCATTTTTATAAGTCCTAGATTTATTATATGTCTAAACTATATTATCATATCTTATCTTAAGACAAACCTAGTGTCCTACAAGGCAAAGTCTTAGTTACTTTTCCTACAAGGAAAATTAATCTAGTTACTTTGTTGAACTTGATTTATTACTCTATGTCTTAAATGCTTTGTATGTCCTATTTTCCCAACTAACAAGTAAGATTACTATTTGTTATGAAATCAGCTCACAAAAATATAGAAAAGATAGATCAACACCTTAGAATTTAGCCTCTTCGAGGGCGCAACCTCCTTTACATTACAGAAATGAACAATTCTTGGATGATTCAAATGACAAAACCTCCTTTCTATATATAGGAGTCTAAGTTGTCACAATATGACACAACAATATTAATAAGGGATACAACTACAATAGTAATGGGGTAATCACTAGTATTATAGGGACCTAACATGCTCCTCTCCTTCAAAAAAGTGTTGTCCTCAATGCTTGAGTAGTTTTGGATGCTTCTGTATAAAATTCTCATCCTCCCATGTGGAATCTTCAGCGGATAAGTTCTTCCACTTGATGAGATAATCCGAAATTGATCAATTTCGTAGCCCTCGAGTTCTTGTTTCTTTGACTGCTTCCGGTTCCAATATAATTTTTCCTTCCTCGTCATGTTTTGGCAATATTTTTTGAACTGGGAGCTTGTCGCCTATAACCTTCTTTAAACATGAAACATGGAAAACTGGGTGCACTCAAGAAGCTGCAGGAAGCTCCAATTTGTATGCCATAGTACC